>SZWC01004123.1:21826-52248 GCA_023375785.1 Penium margaritaceum
GGGGGAGGGGGGGGGGGGGGGGGGGGGCTGGGAGTATCCCAAGTGGGAAGCCCTGGCGAAAGATTGGTGTAACCAGAAAACTATCCACCAACGAAAATAATTTTTTTATTCACTCTGACATTACCAAAACTCTAGGTCAAATACAAACTCCCCATCCTCTAGAAACCAAAAGACAGCACAAGCGCAGCGGATTGACTGCCCGTGGCTCTAAGCACCCAGTCCCACCCGACACTGCCCAGCAGAGGGCGTTAGAATGTCAGCAGAATCTGCTCTCTATCAATCCCTTTCCACAATACATAAATTTCTCACAATGATTCCTTGGACTCTCCCCCTAAATATAAAGCATCCGCACTTCTTGTCCTTTTTCCACACCTCTTACAAAATTCCTCAACGTCCTCTTTTTTTTATAAATGTTCCCTTTCCCTTTCCCCCCCTTTTTTTTCTTCTGTTTTTAGAAACGGAAGAAAATATCAAAGCTCACTCACCTCTTTGCCGGTTGATGCTGACCTCGCAATTTGTGTCGAGTCCCTTGCTCCTCTTCTTCTCCACGCGTAGTCTTTTTTCCTTGTTCCTGTCCCAACCGACCCTGCACCCACCCCTTCTAACCCCACTCCAGTCACCCACGCTCACCTTGCAGAGCCGTGTAGCCTCATGTGATGTCTCGGCGCTCTCTCACCGTCCCACGCTCGCCCACGCTTGCCTCAGTCTATTGCGCGTACTATAGTCTGGGCCTTCGGTCTTGTGCAAAAATCCGTTGCATAAATCCCCCCTCTCACTTTCCAACCTTCTAAAAAACTTCGACAGAGTTCTGGCTTGGAAACAGACTTCTTCCTCCTCTTAGCAGTAAAGAAGTGATGTCTTTCACACTTAGACAAGATGTGAACGTCTGAGCATAAGTGATGGAAGAGTAGAGTTGAATAATCTTGAGACATAAAAATGGTACATGAAAGTTACTACTTATATAGGTCTAGTAACAAAGAAGTCTGAACCTAGCCTAGTTATGTCCCAAAACACGATTCGGGCGCCCAAGTCGCCTTTCCAGCGGGTTCCAGCCACTTTCTGAACCTTCTTTTCTTACCTTCCACGCTTCCTCGGGGCGCATGTTGGTGGCGTGTGCGCTGCCAAAAATGAAGCATCCTTCCACTTGCGCATGTTTACCTCACTAGAGAGAAAATGGCGGAAAACTCCTTTTTCTTGTTTGTCCACCGACGTGTTGGAGAATGTTCTACTGACTTCGGTGGCACCATTTCCTTGCCATTTCGCTTGCTGTTACGTACACGGCACCCCTCCTCTCTTTCCCCTCACTTTCCTTTTTTTCTTTTTTCGTCGTCCATCCCTCCTTTCCTTGCACACCTCATCCTCCCTTTTTTTCATTTTCTCTCTCGTCGAATCTTCCCGATTCCCCCCTTCTCCTTCTTGCTCTTGCGCGACACCTCCCATTGTGCAGTGTACGAAATGCTACCCGCTCGCTTGCTCGCTCCATCCGTATCAGTCGCGTCGTACGCGTCACTCTTTTTTTTTGGTATTTTCTGGTTACAGCTGTAACCTCCCCCTCACAAGGGAGCTGCTTCGCAGCTCATACACCACCCTTAATGTAAGTAGAAAGAGTCCTATAGCTTCAAGGGGACTACCCATTTTTTTCTGGGAAAAAGCATCGGTACCATAAGGGCCACCTTGCATTAAAACCCAGGCCTAGCAGACTCCCCTTTTCGCTCTTCTCATGCTCCATGTTGCTTCCCCTTGGGATTTCCTCAATTGGATACTCCCACACTCCTCCTCTTACTTTTGTGGCGGTGGAGCACCATCCATGCTCCCACCACGTCCCTCTTTCATCCTCTTAACCTTGCTGTTTGCCTCTCCTTGCTCATCTCCTTTTGCACTCTCCTTTCCGCTCCGCTTCCCCTTTGTAACTCACCATCCATCATCTTGTCCACTTGTTACAATACTCACTTCCTTCTCTTTCTTGCCCCCATCATCCCTACCTCTTGGTACCATCGATACACCGTCCAATCCCTCACTGACAGTCAGACACGGCCCCTTTCTTGCTTCTACCTACTGCTTCTCCTGTGCATCTTCTTTATCTTGAGCACCATCCACTCTTTGCCCAACCTCCTCTTTTCCCTCATGTGCAGTTTCTTCGTCAGGATCCACCTCTTCCGCTGCTATCGTATCCTCTATGGTTGGAGCAGTTGTAGTTGTTGAGAGGTAACTTCGTAGGGGAAATTTCTCAATCTCATCATCACTCCCTCCTCCCACTTGCTCAGCACCGACTTGCTACCCTAGTGCCAAATGAATTCGTTGTTTAAAATATTTTTCAAGGTGCACACTGATTTCGTTATGCAAAATATTTTTGGGTTTGCACACTAATACAATGAAATTGGTCAAACCTGCACACTAATTTCGTGGAGGGTGTTCAGATCCCGAACAACTTTGCACTTCAAATCTTCAATTCTCGGCCGAAAACGTCCTCGACAGCCACCTTCGCGAAGCGATGAACTGCACTTTAGAATTCGTTATGGTCCAGAAGTCGAACTGGATCACAGAGAAATAATAAATCGCACACAAAAAAGCCCAAAACATATTGCTCGTGCACACGAATACTTAAATTCGTTCTAAAAAATAATTATTTAGTAACGAATTTATCTGGCAGTAGGGTATTGCTTCAGTGTCCTTGCACTCCTTTCCCTAATGGGAGTTGTACGCTTCCTCCATTTCTTCAGCTTCTCCCACATGTGCTCGCTCAGTGCAATAGACCTCACCCAACGAAAGTGCTTATCAGGATCATTCACAAGATATACGTTCTCCAGACTGGTGACAAATCCCCCGGCTGGATCCTTCCCAATGAGCTTGACACAGCCATCGGCGTACACCTCATCAACCATCCACAATCCTTGCACTGAGTTCTCCCGCTTCATCCTCCCTCCTCCTTGCGAAGAATTCCACAGCACCAAGTCTCCCAGTTTCACCTTGCTCTTCTCTGAAGGCACATTGCATCTTGCATCATAGTACTTTCGTTGCATCGCTGCCGCGCGATCACAATTCTGCCAAACCTGCGAGATAGTGGCTCGCACATCAGCTGCACGTTTAGCCACGTACTCCACCACTTCCTGCTCTGTCGCTTCTCCCAACTGCACTTCCCCGAATGCCTGCTCTCCCAACAAACTCAACCGGGGCTCCCTCGCATAGGTCAAGTAGAATGGGCTGAACTTAGTGGATGATTGTACTGCAAATCTGTATCCAGCCGCCACCAAGTAGAGCACCCGATCCCACTCCATGCCGTGCATTGCCGCTGTCTTTGCCAAAGCTTCCTTCAGGGTGCGATTGAAACGCTCCACTAGCCCTGATGACTGTGGATGTTGTGGAATTGGTAGCTCAATGTAGACATCCCAGGCTTGCAGCGACGCCTTCACCTCCTTTTGGAACCCCCCTCCCTGGTCAATGTACACCACTCTTGGCGCACCATGCCAATAGATCACGTCTTCCAGCAAAAAGTCTGCTACAATAGCTGCTGTCTTCCGTGGGAGTGCTCTCACCTCCAGCCACTTGGTGAACTGATCAATCGCCACCACCACCCATTGGTTCCCACTCAGCATCGGTGGTAGCTTCGTGAGATCCACCACCAACCTATGCCACGGTCCCACCACTGGTACGGGCTTCAAAGGCGTCTTCAGGGTGAAGGTTGCCTTCGTGAAGACACACCCCTGGCAAGAGAGCACGATGTTCCTCACTGTGCGAAGAATGCCTGCCTAATAGAAGTTAGCACTCACCATACTCGCCGTCCTTTCCACCCCATAGTGGCCCATCTTGTGAGCATTCACCACAATATCCTCTCGATGCCGAATAGGTGGTACTTGTCGTGCAGGGTACCTCCCAGTCGGTAGGCGCATGAGCTGATCCCCCTCGACGTAGAATCTTTGAGCTCTCGTCCGCACTCGACCCTTCTCCTTGTCACTCCATGCTGAGATTACATCTCCTTTCTTCAGGAAGATAAGAAGGTTAACGTCATGAGTGACATCAACGGCCTTATCCTCCTCCTCTTCCTGCCATGCTATGTCGAAGTGATGATCGAATTTTTTTTGTTGGGGGTCCTGGTTTTGACCCTCTGCTCCCACTTCCTTCATACCTATCCCTTTTCCTTTCATGGCTGCTACTTGTTGCATCCCCTTATGTAGTGGCTGTGCTAGTCTGCTGCTTTGTCCTTGATCAGTCTCCCTTTCTGTTGCTTGCATTCTGTCAGCCTCACCTCCCTCAGTCTGCTGCTCATCATCTGCTGCTTCTGCTTCGGTTGCTTGCATCATGAAGCTGCCCATGAGAGGATAGCCAGTCTCCACCTCCCCCTCACATGCCACTGGCTGCTCCGGAGCCTGTACTGGAAGATGTGACAAGCCGTCCACGTTTACTGCGGATGTCCCCTTCCGATATCTAACCTGAAACTGGTACTCTTGTAGAAGAATTGCCCAGCGCACCAGCTTCCTTGTCGGATTTTTCATGGTATGCAACCACTCTAGGGCGTAGTGGTCAGTCTCCAAAGTGAACTTGGAGCCGTGGATGTATGGCCGAAAATACTGCACAGCCCACACCACCGCCAGGCACTCTCCCTCAACAGGTGGATAATTCACCCCTGCCCCAACCAATGTCCTGCTGGCATAGAAAATCACCCTCTCCCTCCTCTCATCTTTCTGTGCCAGCATTGCTCCCATCCCCTGGTAGCTGAAATCTGTCTGAACAATGAATGGCTTGTTGAAATCTGGTGACACAATGATTGGTGCTGTCATGAGTGCTTCCTTGAGCTGCTCAAATGCGTGCTGACACTCTCTCGTCCACTGAAACTGTGCTTGTACCCTTGTCAATGCATGTAAGGGTCTAGCAATCTTTGCAAAGTCCTTCATGAACCTCCGGTAGTAGCTTGCAAGTCTGAGGAAGCTGCGCACCTCTGTCGGGGTTGTTGGTACCGGTATGTTAGCAATTGCCACCACCTTCTCAGGATCTGCTGCTACCCCCTCGGCTCCCACCACGTGGCCCAAGTACAACACCTTGTCTACCCCCAAGCTACACTTGGACACCTTCAAAACCAACCCGGCTGCTTCCAGACGTAAAAACACCTGCTCCAAGTCATAAATGTGATTGTCCCAGTCTTTAGAGAAGATGACGATGTCGTCAAGGTAAGGTACGGCACAAGTGATGCCATGTAGGACCCTGTTGATGACGCGTTGAAAAGCTGCTGGTGCATTCTTCAGGCCAAAGGGTAGCCTGAAAAACTCATAGAGCCCCTTGTGCGTTACAAATGCTATCTTTGCAATGCTCCATGGGTCCATCCTGATTGCATGATACGCTGCCTTTGCATCAAGAGTGTTGTACACCATGCATCCACCCATAGCATCAATGATGTCGTCAATTCTGAGATGAGGGTATGCATCAGCCACCATCTCTTTATTCAATGCTTGATAGTCAATACAAACGCGGTAACCCCCATCCTTCTTTGGGACCATAACCACAGGAAAGGCCCAAGGACTGGAGCTAGGCCTGATCACTCCCTGGTCCAACCATGCCTGAATCTCTCCGTCTAACACCTCCTTTTCCTTTGGAGACATCCTGAAAGGCTGAGTGGCGATTGGTGCTGAGTCACTCGTTTCAATGATAAACTTCACGCCACAGTCCCCAACCTTCTCAGGCGTTGAGCTGAAGATGTGCGCAAAGCGTACACACAAGGCTTGGAGGTCGGCTCTCTGCTGCTCTGTCAGCTTTGCAAAAACTGGGACCTGCATGGAGGCATCATTGACCACCAGCTCAATCATGGAGACTGCCTGTTGCTGCTTCTGGCCCTCAGCCCCTGCTTCACCATACTCTTCCTTGTGTTCCTTACAATCATCCTCATCATCCATCTCTCCCTCCATCAGAGTCCCCCTTGAGGAGAAGGAAGTATTGATTACAAGGGGGACTCTGATGAGGACAGGGAGCCTTATGTCAAGGAAAGTGACAAGTTGCTGAGTATGACAAGTTGCTCAGCAACTTGTGCTGAGTATGACAAGTTGCTCAGCAACTTGTCACTTTCCTTGACATAAGGCTCCCTGTCCTCATCAGAGTCCCCCTTGTAATCAACACTTCCTTCTCCTCCAAAGACCTCAAACACATGCTCAAAACCCCCTTCACCCTCCACTGCTTCTATCACTAGAGCCTCTCCCACTCCCACTGCTTCTTCCTCCACCTCCACGGTCTCAATATCCACATCCATTTCCTCATCCGTGTCCACCCAAGAAGCCATTTGTGGCACTGACCTGGAGGATGATNATAAGGCTCCCTGTCCTCATCAGAGTCCCCCTTGTAATCAACACTTCCTTCTCCTCCAAAGACCTCAAACACATGCTCAAAACCCCCTTCACCCTCCACTGCTTCTATCACTAGAGCCTCTCCCACTCCCACTGCTTCTTCCTCCACCTCCACGGTCTCAATATCCACATCCATTTCCTCATCCGTGTCCACCCAAGAAGCCATTTGTGGCACTGACCTGGAGGATGATCTGAAGACTGCAGCCAGACTGTTGTCCTTCTGTGGGCCCCTCTTTATCACCTCCGTAAAGGTCTCCCATGTGTCTGCAGCCACCAGATCACCCATACCCTGCAACCCCTTGCGAAGCCGGCCGATGAACCAGTCAAGTGGCCACGAGTCCACGTAGTACTGGATGTTCACCTCCCACTGGAGAGCTAGCTTGATGCTCTTCGTTGGTGGCAGCCCCATCCTCCGTTTGGCCTCACACTCAGCAATGTGTTGCAAGAGCTGGTCCCCACCCTGCTTATGCTCCATAAAGCATCCCCCCTTATCTTCTTCCACTCCAAGAAATGCTCGATCAGACGTAACTCTTCTTGCCTTGCCCTCCATTTCCCCCTCCCGGCTGTGAATCTCCACTGCCACTGTCTCCACTGCTGCATGAAAAGTGCCCAATTGGGTCATTGGTAGGATTGCATGGTCCCCAAGGAGACGCTTCCTTAATTCTGTTGCATACCAATGAACACCCTCCTCACTCCTCAGACTTTTTCTACGTAGTTCAGCTATGATGGTGTTGTAGATATGTTCCGTAGTTGCTTCACCGATCTCATCCTCACCCAGTATCTCATTTCTCTCCTCCCTCAAGTACTCTCCTCCTCCACTTCCTCCTTCCTGTATGCTGTCATCTCCCACCTCATCATAACTTGAACTAGTGCCTGCTGTGCTTGTGGAGTCCACTCCTCCCCTCATTCTTGCAACATCTCCCATCCCTCCTCCAGAACCCGGCCCTCCATCCTCATCCTTGTGCATAGTGAAGGTATGGCATGCCTCATCCCGTGATCCTACATCCTCTTCCATCTCAACTCTGTCCTGCTCCAATTCGTCATCAATCTTCAGTTCCTCTTCCATCATGAAGTCAGCTTCCCCATCCATACTCATAGACTCAGCCGCCTCGTTAGCTGCATATGACTCCGTTGCTTCACTTGAAGAAGATGGCGAGGGAGAGTCATCATTCCCCTCCACCAACTCATCCGTGATGGCTGAAAACTCTGCCCAAGTCTCCCAAGAGACAAGGCCTCCCATTCCCTCAAGTGATTTCAGGAGGAGTTGATCAAGTGCAACTCAATCAGTAATGGGTTGCTTGGTAAGGAAGCTTCTGATAGCAATCCCCACGTTGAAGTTGCGATGCTTCCTGTGGATGAGTTGCACCTCACTTCTTGCCAACTTGGAGAGCATCTTATAGCCTTCTATCATGCCATCCTCCTCTCCTTGCAAATCTCCAACTCCATCCTCCCCAACATCCCATGCATGAACTCGGCACGATGAGGGCATGCATGCCCCTCTCCTCTGCTCCTCCTGTTGCTCCTTGATGTATATCACCTCCTCAACCGCTGCAATGAAGGATCCCAAGCAGAATCTTCTGGTGCGGGTGTCTTCCCCCATATCCATCGCCCGTTGCCATGCATAATCTCTCAACTCCTCGTTGCTTGCAGAATCCATTTCCTGCAGCTCCCACTTCATCTCATCATACTTCCAGCGTGCAAACTCCAATGCATCCGCATCTAGCCCTTCACGAGGATACCTCCGTTCATAGATTTCTGTACGCCTCTCTATGACATGGGTGAGGTGATCTGCCAGGGTGCTCTCCACCACCCTTGCTGGTCGAGGCCAAGGGTGTAAACCACCCATTGTCTCCGTGCAAACTGTCTACGTCGTGTGGTCCTTGGATGAACAGAGTGACCCTCTGCGGATGCTGCTCCCCTAACTGTTGCTTCACTTGTACCAGAAGGTATAGCCGGCACTTCACCCTCCTCAGGTACCTCCTCACCATCCTCTGCTTCCCCTTCACCATCCTCTACTCCCCTCTCATTTTCTCCTGCTCCCCTCTGTTCATCTTCTGCTTCCATCCTCCCTTCCTCTTGTGCTCCCTCCATTCCTCTCCCATCCCCTTCAGCTCTATTCACTCTTGTTTCCCCTTCTCTTACCTCCATCTCTTCTCCCACTTCATCCTCTCCTTCTACTTCTCCTTTAACTTCTTCCTTTTGACCCTCCTTGAAATCCATATGTGCTGCTTCTGCTGCCTCTTTGATAACAACCACCGCCTCTTCCTCCACAGCCTGCTCAGCCATCACCTCCTCATCCTCTTCTGCTCCATCCGCTCTCCCCTCACTGGTAGTTCCAATGCCCACGTCATTTCCCTCAGGCATGCCCCAATTGGAATCACCCTCTTCGTCGCTCTCCTCTAACCATCCTCCCATGAGCTTTGAGGGAGCCGACACGTTGGTGACCTTCTGCACCACATGTGAGCCTTGTGCATCTATTGCTTCCTCGGATCCAGGTAACTCTGCTGCAATGTCTACCTGTGAGTTGGGGAAGACCAACGAGGTTGATGGTGCATACTCCCCTCCTACATCTCCAAGATCCTCCCTCATCTGCTGCTCCATAAGATGTTCCTCCAGGCCTGCTGCTGCCAACCGCCTTCTACAGATGCGAATGGCCCTTGTCACATTGCGTTTTGCCCTCCTGAAGTAGGAAGACTGGAAATAACCAGGACTGCGATGCGCATAGTTGTAGAGCCACTGCAGCTCTGGCTCAAGTTGTTCATCCACCGTTGGGTCCAGGTATGTGTAGACACACTCCTTTGCTGCATGCTCCTCATCATTGCTTTCCTCTCCTTTCTTGTTCACCTCTACCTATCCTGCTCCTACTCTTACCATTGCCAACTGCTGCGACGATCCATTCTGCATCCTCTGCTCCCTGCCTGTTGTTGCTTGCCCTCCTACACCACGCACCATTCCTGCCTCCCACATGGCCAATGGTGCTGCGACTGAGAATGTGACCATTTGCGGCTGCTCAAGTGGAGGTCGTACCTTGCGTGGCACAATGCCACACTCCAGTGGCACAGATGCCACTTCTGTTGGAGACAGTCGGAAGCGCAATTCCTTTTTGTCCTGGTCAATGACTGCTTTTGCAAGGAAAAGCCAATCATTACCCAAATGTAAGTCATAGCTCATGGCTGCTGTTACTGCCACATCCGCCTCCAGTGTCAGGTCACCAATCCGGATGGGAACGCCCCTGATCATGCCCCAAGGCTTGGACTCACCGCCATTGGACATCTGGAAGCGTACGTTGCTCGGCTCGACCACATCTAGCAGCCCCAAGAGCCTCGCCACCATCTGCGACAGGGTTGTGGTGCTGGCCCCTGAGTCAACAATCCCTTTACACTCGTGCGAGCCAATCCAAATAGAGGTAAGACATATAGAGAAGATAGGTGTCTTCCCCCCTGCCACCATCGCCTCAGCCACCGCCCTCCTATCCTCCCCTGCTACTTTCTCCACAGCAATCGCCTCCTCAACAGCTGCAATTGCCACTGCCACTTTTGCTGCCTCTTGATCATCCCCCTCAGCCGGACCCTCGGAAACCCATTTCTTCCCTTTACGCTCAGCTTCTCCCCTCAGTCCCCCCTCCCCAATTGCTGCTGCCGAAATTACTACTGGTGCTGCTCGTACTGCTTCCTGTCCTCCTTCTCCTCCACCAGCTCCATCACCCACAAGCCACCCCACCAATTCCTCTCGTGCAGCAGGACAATCGTGAATGTAATTCCACATGCTCACCTAAACTGGTGTGGTCTTCATCTGCTCCACCAGTGATACCTTGGGCATCACCCCTGCACCTCCCTTGTATGGCCCTTGATCATTCATCGCCTGACGGTCTCGAAGTGGATGAGACGCCACCTGCTGCACTCGACCAGCCTGGATGGCCCTTGCCTCCTCCAAGGTGAATGGAATGTCCGCCCTCCCTGGCTTAGTTGGTAGTTGATCCCTGTGCACTGCTGGGTAGGAAGGCTTGGCTGCCCCAACCTTCATAACTGCTGCAGATGATGATGCTACTACCGATGGTATTGTCTTTGGTGCAGATGTCCCTGTGCCACACGAATTTGGCCAAACCCCCTACGCCTCACGTGCTGTTGCTGCAGTAGCGGTTGTGGTGGCTGTTGGGCCTCCAAGGTGTCCAATGATGCGTGCTGCCGCTGAGGGCTCCTTTGCTCCTGCATAGTGAGAAGCACGTCCCCGTTATAATGCGCGCAACTGGTGACATTTCTTAAGCTGTTGCATAGTTGGCTGGTGGCGGCTGGGTTACTTCTGGACAGAAGCGCGCTATATGGCCTTCTTTCCTGCAGTTATAGCACACTTGGGGCCTTTGGTATGGAGGGGGCCCACCGAGCACTGAAGGTTGTCCCAGATTCACTGGAGCCGTTGGTCCCACCTGTTGTACTTGTGCGAGTTGGAGTCGCATCTTCTCCACTTCTGCTGCCAGTCGCCGCATCTCTTCCCACGTCGGCTGCTGCTACTGCTGCTGTTGTTGTGTTGATTGCTCTTACGTCTGCTGCTGTTGTTGTTTCTGCTATTGCTGCTGCTGTTGTGGATGAATAATCCCCATCCCTGCTTGTGCTGGTATGTATGTTGTAGCGTGTACGTTCAGTTGTAACGGTCCGTCTTGTTGACAGTTGCGTAATCCACCTGCATGATACTCATGCCACTCCACAGCACTGACACAAGCCTCCAAGGTACGTGGCTGCGTTGGAATGACTACAGATCTGGTGACAGAATCAAACGTAGCAAGAAAATGATCCACCATTTTTGTTTCTGGGTAAGTCGGCAATGTTGCTACCAAGTGGCAGATTTGGTCTGCTAACTCTCGTGTCGTCTGTCCTTGAGTTCGCTGGAGACGATCCAAGTTCCTCAAATTTCGAGCAGTCACTTCTTCATTGGTTGGCTTGAACCTTGCCTCAAACCGTAGACAAAAACCCCTCATGTCCACAAAGTTGCCTCTTGAAGCCCATTCCCTTGTAGCACCACCCAAGTAGCTCTTAACATATCCAAGCTTGAAATCATCCCCCACATTCCGGAAACCTAATGCCAAAAGACTTTGGACTTTCTCTGCCCATACCACTGCTTTACTCTGATCACCTGTATAGAATTCGGGTTCTCCTAACGATGCCACAAATGGCATCGCCATCCTCGGAGGACTACCAGATCCCTTGCCTTCTTCCTCACCCTCCCTCTTCTTTTCCTCTTCGATCACGCCCTTTCTCGACTCTCCTAAAGAGAGCCGTCTAAGTTCCTTGGACAACTCTTTAGATAACTGTCCTTTTCCCAACTTCCTTATCACTGGAACCCCACTTCCCAACTCCCCCACCACTTCCTCACACGCTGCTATACCTCCACTAGAACATATTCCCAATTCTGGCCACCGATAGGGAGAGGGACGGGTCCCCCGCCTTAGGCTACCACAATTAGTAGGTGCCTTTGCCACTGTGAAATTTCACATGAGACTACATCAACAGTTATGCATGATATTTTTTTGCAACACAACATCAAACTTGCATGGTGCAACATAGTTTTGAATGCACAACCCTCCCAAGTCACACCTTTTGGTGACCTTGGGGTGACTTCACACAACGACTGCGGGGTGCCACGTCACGAAAAAAACACCCCACTGCCAACGGTGGGTTCCAAACAAACGACACTTCTCCCGTTTCCCCTTTTGTCCAACGGGGTCACAATAATGAAAATAACACTCACGTCACGTGCACAACAAGTCACTTTACGCCCGCACAATACTCTATTCGCTACTTTCGCCTCCACTCCCCAACCTCCTATCGCCACCACATTTTTGTCAAGGAATAGAATTTGAGCCGTATCTCTCTCTCTCTCTCTCTCTCTCTCTCTATCTCTCTCTCTCTCTCTCTCTCTCTCTCTCTCTCTCTCTCTCCCTCTCTCTCTCTCTCTCTCTCTCTCTCTCTCCCTCTCTCTCTCTCTCCCCTCCTCTCTCTCTCTCTCACTCACTATCTCTCTCTCTCTCTCCATCTCGTTTTACCCCTTGATCTCTCTCCATTTTGCTACCCCTTGCCCTCATATAAAACTTTCTAGATTGGTTTACTCACTTTTTTTTTTTGAAACACATAGTTGTTTTAATGAATGTTTTGGTGTCTGCTTAGTGTTTAGGGTTCTTTCACAAAAAGAACAGCAAGAAGACACTATGTTCTTTAATGAATGGTTTAATGAATGTTCTGCTATTTAATATGTTCTTTCTGGTTCACAAAAAGAATATATTAATTAGCAGCGGACCTATAATAGTCTCTCGATTGAATGATTGTGATATAGTTGTACTAAAATCTGTTCGTCAGCAAACCTATAAGAGTCTCTCAAAGATGCATTTCTGAGACGTAGATAGCTGTCGCTGAGGGGGATTCAGCGCCATTTAAGATCTGTCTCATCGAGTTGTTGACAGGTGGGTTTTTGCGTCAAAGATTGACGGCTTTCAATTTCTGCCGGCATCATGAAGAATAGCCTATTGTCTCGCTGACCCGACTGCCATCGGAAGATCGAGGAGAGACTCGTCCCGGTTCTAAGACCCCCCTAGTGCGAGGTATAGTGTATATGGGTCAGTGCGGTCGATTTGCGTGACAAAGTGTACTTATCATGCACTCAGTGTGCGATATTGTACAGTTTTAAACTGATATCATTTGGGATGCTAGTTATCGAGAGTGAAACACGGTTTGCAAGGATTACCATATCGAATATCAAACAAAAGATTCAGCAACAGAACATCATTTGTCATTTCTGACTAGAAGGCGGTTTTTTACAGCGGGACAGAACAGTTGTACTTTGACGGTCCCACTTCATCGTATCCTTTCAGTTTTTCCCTCACTTCTTGACTTCAATATCGATGGAGATGAGTCTAATTAGGAAATCTGAACCTACGTATAAATCGGCAATGTAAAGAATTTCATGAAAGGCATCGGGAAATTTTACATCAAGAGAGGATTATATGTTTTCATTTATCTATTGAGAAAAAGTAAGTCGGGGGATAGTGTCCACATCTGTGAAGAAATCAATCGACGGTCTCCGACTTTGTTTCTTCCCATTGCAAGAAATTTCATAAACAAGAGCGTATTGGGAAATTTTGCTTTTTGCTAATGTTCGTAGCGCTGTATCACTGGATCAATGATCTGAACATCAGTCGAACAGGACCCAGAATTTCACTTTCCGAGTCCAATCTCGAGCCTCGCAGCAGGTCGGTTTTCTGTTGCTTGATGTCGATCTTAGATCACAAACTACAATGGTTCGCTGCTTAAAATGCTACATTACCCCTCTCGATGTAGCCATTTCGAAATGAGGCTGTTGCACACTGAGTGCGTGATAAGTGCACTTTCGCACTCAATTTGAGTGCACTTGCCATATGCACTACCCCCGTACACTGGGGCCATCTCTAGACAACCTTGCAAGGACTGAAGCGAAGAATTTGTACAGTCACTGCAGTCCATGAGAATGACAGTGCACTGTCGTCGGAGAGAAGACAGCCGTAGGGTTCAATACTAAAAGTTGGTCGGAGCGGACGATTGGACGATTCAAAGATGCGAACCAGATAGCAAGGACAAGAAACATTATTTGTAATCTGCACTAGAAGTTTTCTACAAAGATACCACAATTAGAATATTTGAACATGCCTACGTCACAATGTCAATTATAGCTGTAAGAGTCTTACAAACCAGATAAAACATACTTTATGCTGCTGAACATTTTTCATCAGTCTTCAGATATATTTGTTTTGTCTTTAGATCAGGTAAATATTTCAACCACATAATGACTGACCTTGAACATGCTAACAAGTACACATTTTTATTAGAAATAAAGAGATAGAATACCACCTCAGTACGTTCCTTTCCAAGAAAAAATATTTATGGGCCACATAGGACAAAATACAATGTTTCATTGGACACATAACATAAATCAGCGCACTGAGTGTGCTCTTAGCGTACTTTGGTATGGTGAGTAAGCGCATTTGTCACATACACTAACCCCACGCACTAGGGTCCTTCCTATGAAGAGAATATTTTGGCCATGTTAGACAAAAAAACAAGGCTGGTCGTTGACAGATGAGACAAATGAGCACACTGAGTGTGTTCTTAGTGTGTTTTTGTATGGTGACTGAGCACACTTGCCACGTACACTAGCTCCACGTACTAGGGTCGTTCCTAAGAAGAAAATTGTTTGGCCATATAGGAAAAAATACAAGGTGCACTTGGACACATAAGACAAATCAGCCCACTGAGTGCGGTCTGAGTGTACTCTTGTATGGTGACTGAGCGCACTTGCCATATACACTAGCCCCACGCACCAGGGTCATTCCTAAGAAGAGAATTGCTTGGCCATATAGGAAAAAAAGCAAGATTCACTTGAAAAATAAGAAAAATTAGCGCACTGAGTGTGCTCTAAGTGTACTTTTATGTGGTGAGTAAGCACACTTGCCACATACACTAGCCCTACACACTGGGGTCGTTCCTAAGAAGAGAATTGTTGGCCACATAAGACAAGAAATGAAGGTGTTATTGGACACATAAGACAAATGAGCACACCGAGTGTGTTCTTAGTGTAATGTTGTGTGGTGACTGAGCGCACTTGCCACATACACTAGCCCCACGCACTAGGGTCGTACCTAAGAAGAGTATTGTTTGGCCATAGAAGACAAATGCACACTCCTCCCATACACTATTGAAGCAGTGTAGGCATGGGTGTAAAGAACACCCTCGAAAGAGATCACACTGAAGGCACACACTGAAAAAGGAGGATATGAAATGGCCACGATTAACCATTTCTCCGCCCCAGTGGTGAGAGCTCCCCTGGGCCCTACACCGCGAGCCAGTGGCACCAACACAGGTTGCAATGGTTGAGAAGGTGGTAGCGGGTGCCCAAACAGTGGATACTGTTGGCACTAGTGGGTGTGGAGCCACCCTCAAGGATGCCTATCCCTCACTGATGCATGCTACCAATGTTTGGGGAAGCCAATGGACACCAATGTTGAAGAGTATGGAGAACAAGGATCATGGATAGGAGTGGAAAGAATACGTCGCATTCAGTAGAACTGAATCCAAACATGATTTTTCTGCTTAGCATAGTGACATTACATAAGATCCTTATAACCTGTGATGTAAGCTTTCCAGTGCATCCAAGCACATCCAAATCGGAGCAGTAGAGCCTATGCTACGACCATCAAAGTAACCCTTGGTAGAGTCACTCACCTTGCCTTGCACGCTGGGCAACGAGAGGCACTTCGACGGTGAGCCTTCGAAGCACCTTTCCTCACCTAAAAGTTAAGGAGAAGATCACCCTGGTCAAGGAGGATCCTCTAGTTGCTTCCTTCATAGACCTGGTGCATTTGGAGCTCGTTGGAGTTGAACTCGGATCACCAGCGGTGGATTATTCCGCTACCCATGGCAGGTACCAGATTACACCCGTCCAACACCCGAACTTTGGGCCAGGCTAACTTCCTGAATACTTACTTAAATTGAGCAATTCAAAGCTCGACCTTGCATGGAACAATCCGAAGAATCCAAAACTACAGTCAGATCATGTATTTGACCACCCACCAGTGATCGAACCAGGAAATACAATCGACGTCACTGATGGAAAGGGGCACACCATGTCAACAATCTCCCTCTTGCAGCGCAACCTCGATGCCCTGTCCTTGGAACATGTGTTATTTTGAACCTCATAGCGTAGACCGAGCTCCATGCAGCTCGTTGTGCCTGTCCTTTTGCTGTTCCTTGGTCATGGCATCGGTAAGCATGCGCTTAGTGCCACAATGCACGATTGTCGCATCTCCCTTCGCCACCACGTCTCACGTGTAGTGATGCCGGATCTCGATGTGCTTGGTCCTCCTATGCAGCACAGGATTCTAGGTGAGGCTGATGGCACTCATGTTGACCACATTGAGTACTTTCGGCTTCCTTTGTGGCACCCCGATCTCCTTTAGTATCCACTAAAGCCACACCGCCTCCTTTGCAGCTTCCGTGAGTGCTATGTACTTTGCTTCGATGCTGGACAGTGCCACACATCCTGCTTCCTACTTGTCCATGAAAGGGCTGCACCACCAAGCACAAAAAAGTACCCCAAAATTGTTTTCCTGTCATCCACATTACCAGCCTAGTCGGCATCTGATTAGCCAAACAACTCAAGGGAGTCAACATGCGCTCCCCCTCCAAACACAAGACACAACTGTCTTGTCGCCTTGAGGTAGCGGCGGATACGCTTCACCGCTTGCCAATGCAGCGGTCCCAGGTCAGCAACATAGTGGCTCACTTGGCTCTCCACAAAATCCAGGTCGGGTCGTGTCACCACCATGGCATACATGATGCTCCCCACTGCGGACTAGTATGGCACACCTGCCATCTCCTCCTTCTCCTCATCTGTGCTCGGTCCCATGCTCGAGCTCAACTCGCATGTGGTGGTCATGGGTGTGCCGATGGGGTTGCACTTCTCAGTGTTGTAGTGATACAGCACCTCTTGCACGTAATTTGGCTGCCCCATCTCCAGTGTGTGTGCCTCGTGTTCCCTCTTGATGGTGACGTCGAGGCTGTTTTTGAGCTTGCCCATGTCAGTCATTTTGAACCGACCGCCCAGCTGCCACTTCAGGTTCACCAACTCCTCCATGACATGAGGATGAGGTCATCCATGTAAAGAACAATGATCTGGTGCAGCCCCGACTTCTTCCGCACCTACACGCTGTGATCCGCCTTGCAGCGCTTGAAGCCAAGCTCGGCCATAAAGCCGTCTGTTTTTAGGTACCACAAGAGTGGCGTTTGCCTCAACCCGTAGAGCGCCTTGCGAAGCTGGCACACCTTCCCCAGTGGTGCATCCACCCCCTCCGACACCTCCATGAGGATCTCCTTGTCCAGGTCGTCGTTGAGGAATGCGGTTTTCATGTCCATTTGGTCGACTTCGTAGTCACGCGCTGCTGCCATGGACAGGATGGTGCAGATGGAGGCGCACTTGGCCATGGGTGTGAAGATTTTGTTGTATTGCTCACCCTTGCTATGGGGCTACCCCTTTGCAACCAGCCGCGCCTTGTAGTGCTCCACCTTCCCCTTCTTGGTGAGATTCTTCTTCTTGAAGATCCACTTGGAGCCGATAATCTTTTCTTTCTCCGGTTTGTCGATCAGCTCCTAAGTTTCATTCTCCTTGTGAGAGGCAAGCTCAGGTTTTATAGCTCCCTCCCACTCAGCCCCATCCTTCCGCTGCAATGCCTCCTCGATGGTCTCGAGCTCCTCTAGCACAAACAACGCTCGAGCAAACCTGGTCCAGATGCCCTCTGTGCCATCGTACCAAGTTGCCATCCTCCTTGCACGTCTGCTTCTCTGTAACTGCTGCTATTGAGGCTGGTGCTGTTACTACCCCCTCACGGTGCCACTCGTACCACTGGCCTGCTCTCCCTCTCTCGGGGACCATGGAGATGCGGGCTCACTTTCCGCCTCCTCGTTCAGCTTCACTGCTGCTGGCGCTTCAGATTCATTGTCCGATTAGGCTGAATGCAAATCAGCCGCTTCCCCATCTCCCGGATGGTTCCCGTAGGTTGGAGCCCATCAGACGTCACCCTCTTTTGTGTCCTCAGTGTCTCTCCCTCGAGGAGTGGCAGCCAATCTCCCAGCTTGGAGGGACCCACATCCATGTCCTTCCACTGGATGTCCTCGTCGAACATGACGTTGTGACTCTTCACACCATGCTGCCTCCGCGGGGAGAAGAGTCAGTACGCCGTGCTCACGCTCTTCTACCCGACGAAGATTCACCGGTGAGTCCGTGGGTCCAGCTTGTCCCGCCCCTCCCGTGCCTGGACAACATCATGTGGAATGCAACCAAACATACGGAGGTGAGCCACAGTTGGCTTCCTCTCACTCCACACCATCTTCCACACCTTGGACTCAGCATCTTTTAACGGCTTTGTCAGGATCAGGTTCATGATGTGTGCCACTGTCCGTGCCACGCCTTCCAAATACTTTTGCACGAGGCCGTCATCACTCAACATAGACCGAACCATGTTGAGGACGGTGTGGTTTTACCTATGGAGAATGTGGCATAGGTTTATGGCACACAACCCCCATGCTCTTCATCCATGTCGAGCAGCCTTTGTACTCGCCACCGTTGTCACTTCGGGATGCCTTCACCTTCAACTCAGTTTTCCGCTCCACTGCTGCCATGAACTCCTCCATGCATGAAAACACATCAATTTCCTTTTGATCTTGTAGAGGTTCATTTTACGGCTATGTTCATTGATGAAGGTGATGAAGTAGCATGCCCCGCCAATGGAGGGCTCGGCCGGTCCGCACACATTTTTGTGTGCGGACCGGCCGATGCCTTCGGCATCGTCGATGCACGTGTCCCTTTGCCATCAAATGGCTCCCGCGTCGTCTTGCCGGCCACACACGACTCACACACGGCATCCTTGGCTGCATCGAGGCTCTTGACCTCAAGGCCCCGCACCACTTCCTTCTTTGCCATGTCCCTCACGGTTAAGGGAGCATGTGATACAAGAAGTGGTGCTACAGGTCCAGGTCACCATTATCCTTCGTTCCGAGGTGGGAGACGTCAGACCCCGTCCGCCTGCCAAGGATCTTTGCACAGAGCAGGTACAAGTCGTCCTCTAGCTATCCACTTACAATTACCTCGCCGTCGTCCTCCTTCCGGATGATGGCCTCCTTCTTGTTGAAAAACACCTCAAGCCCCTTGTCGGTAAGGCGGCTCATTGACAGCAGATTTGTCCCAAAGTTGGGCATGTGGAGTATGTCATTGAATGTGCTCGTGAAAGCCTCCCCATCCACATCCACCTCGATTTGAATGTTGCCTTCACCGGCAGCCAACTCTGTTTTGCCGTTGGCCATTGTCATGCACCACTCCGAGGCACCATAGGTGATGAAGGCTGCTCGCTTGCATTGTGTATTGCAGCCCAATCCGGAGTCAATCGCAATGACTCCCGGATCTGTCAAGTCGGAGGACTCTTGTGCCATCATTATGTGGTCGTCCCTCTTTCCAGCCGTCCCTGGCTGGTCCGACTTCCTATTGGGACAGTTACGTTCATACTGGCCTTCTAGTCCAGAGACATAGCAATCCCCCTTCTTGTCACCTTTCTTGGTGTCCTGCTTGGCACCCTTCCCCTTCTTGCCTCCCCCTCCAACTTGAGGGTGGACGACATAAGCGGAACTTGATTTTTTCCCACTCTCTCCCCCACCACGCCACATCTATTCATTGCGGACATACTAAGCCACCTTTGGGTATTTCAGCTCATCGTCGGACCAGGTGCCAATGACCGTAATCATGGGACCATAGCTTGCAGCCGAGGATCGAGCTTCCAAACGGTGGCTACGCACTCGACAGTAAGGGACTTGATCTGCTGCACGATCTCCATGATGTCGTCGCCTTCCTTGGCTTAGAGGCTGACGAGCCTTTTGAAGACAAAGAGCTAGTTAGCGAGGTTGCTGGATTAGTAGATGATGCAGAGCTTCTTCCAGGCCTCTGTGGCCTCCGTGCATCCTTGAATGAGTGCGTGCTACGCCGAAGTCAGCGCTAATACCAAAAGGCAAGGCAATGCCTTCTTGTTGCGCTTCTTGTACTTTTCCACTTCCTTTGGCATTGCAGGATGTGGAGGAACAGTTTCCTCACCCTTGAGCAGCTCAAGAAGGCCCTTGTCATCGAGGTAGACCTCAAACTTCCATCTCCACAAGGGGAAGCCAATCCCGTCAAACTTCAAGACGATACCAATGATCTCTTACTCGGTCGTTACCATTGCATGCGACGGTAGCTTGAAAGTTGTAGAGCTAGGGTGCTTCTAGGCACGTGGGCACATAACCCTTTGTTGGTCCTAGTAGGTGTAGAGGCACCCTCAAGGATGCTGAGCCCTCACTGATGGACGTTACCTATGTTTAGGGAAGCCAATGGATACCAACGTTGAAGAGTGTGGAGCACAAGGATCATGGATAAGAGTAGACATAACACGTTGCATTTAGTGGAACTGAATCCAAACATGATTTGGTTACTTAGCATAGTAAATACGTCAGATCCTTATAGCCTTAGATCCAAGATCTCCATCGGATCCAAGGAAGTCCAAATTGGAGCAGTAGATCCCGTGCTACGGCCGACGAAGTAGCCCTTGGTGGAGCCGCTCACCTTGCCTTGCACGATAGGCAACCGGAGGCGCTTCCATGGTGAGCCGTTGTAGCGCCTTTCCTCATCGAGAAGTCAAGGAGAAGTTCACCCTGGTAACGGAGGATCCTCAAGTCATTTCCTTTATGACCCTGGTGTATTTGGAGCTTGTTGGACTTGAACTCGGATCACTGGTGGTGGATTATCTTGCCACCCATGGCAGGTACCTGATTCTACCCGCCCAGCACCCGAATTTTGGACCAGGCTAACGTTTTGAATACTCACTCAAATTGAGTGATTCAAAGCTCTATCTTGCATGGTAAAACCTAAGGAATCTAAATCTAAAGTCAGATCAGCAGGTAAAACTGGGTGGCTATGCCGTCTCACTACTGCCATGGCTGCCTCTGTAGTGGAGTGCAGACCTTGTACACGATTTCACTAGCGTAGTGGCCCAAGTTTTCACACTCTCACAGCTTGGGACATGCTCCTGACCTACACAAGATCCTTGTGTACTGCAGCACAGGCCACAGTAGCAGCCGTAGCAGCTACTGACGTTGCCATGGTAGTAAGACGGCGTAGCCACCCAGTTTTACCTCCACACAGCCGGATGGGCGGGCAATGGTTGGGAGAGCACATCGTCTTGTTAGTCAGGAGGGAGTAGGGGAGAGTTAGGGGGGCAGGGAGGAGCATACAATGAGTGCCAGGGCGAGAAAAGAGGAGCAGGGGAATTCGAAGGATGTAGCTTCCCTGGTGGAGGCCAACACCATGGCGAAGGAGGGGACGGTGGAGGGCACCAAATGGGGGAGAGGAAAGGAGTTCCCGATGGTATGGTGGAGATCGCAGGCAATATAGAGGCTGGGAAGAGAAGCGAGGCGAGGTGGAGGCTGGCCAGCTCATCACCAAAGAAGACAGCAGCACAGGGAGAGCTAGGAAAGAATGGACTGTCAGAAGAATGGAGTGAGTGGTGGGAGCGATGGCAGAAGCAGAAAGGAGCAGAGCGATCGTCGGACATGGATATGCTGATGGAAGCATTGAGCAATGCAGGGAGTTAGACACAGAATGCACAGAGAGGTGTCTCCTGTAGCGATAAGGTAGAGGAGCGAGGTAGACTGGCAGTCAGTGAGATGATGTCGGAGCGAATCGTAAGTGATGGATGAATGAGATCTGAGCGAAGTAATGAGAGTGACAAAGCGAAGAATTTAGGAGTTAAGAGTGGATGGCGAGCGAAGAATGAGCAAGGAGAGACTAGAGTGAAGACACGGCAGCGAAGCCATAGAACCAAAGGCGAACAGAATGAACGGAACTGTTCTGGATTAAACTCGGAGGGAATGAACACCCTCTATTTATACAGCAGAACAAGACAAAACACACAAGCAACGGCTTCCTTTCGCTAGCCGGACACGGGTGAAACATGTCACTTTTTTAGGAAATGACTTGGGTGTCGGTCATAACGGTCGGGACGACCGATGGACCATTGCCAAGGTGGTTTGGTTCGAGAAAGGAACCTTTATTGAGAACTCGGTAATTCTGATTAGTGGCCTTTGTTGGAGTCTATATTTCTGACACCCCCCTTGAATCAGACACAGGTCACATAACTGTCCGTCGATGAGAGTATCATTTCCTGTCGGCAGAGGAAATGTTGACTCCGCACAAGGCAAGAAGGTGTTGCCACATTTATCCATGGTCTTTCGGATGGTTATCCACAAGATCATGTTGACTTGCTGGCACTATTTCCTTAATGCTGGTACAGACTTGGCTGTTAACTAATGCATAGAGAGCATCGAACTCATCGTGGGTCAACAGACCGATGTTGAGATGGTCTCCAAGCAGATAGTCTGTTACACCAAACCCATACAAGAATTTAGGAAACAACTAGTGGAGAAATCTCTCCATCCATTCTCGTGCTGATGCTGGGAGGCGTCACCCATTACTCTCCACCGTCCCGGTTGTGAGCACGGGGAGATGTCCTAGGGCAGGAAGAAGGTAGGTCCATTCATAGCACGTCCCGCTAATCCTGTTTCTCCATGATGCTTGTTGAAGAATTCGTTCCCAGAGCAGGGGTCCTGTACGCGGCTCCAGTAGATGGTGATAATAGGATGGATCAAGGAGTGGACGAAGCAGGTCACATATAATATGAAGAGATGTCATGTATGCTACTGTGTGCCCGCCCCCTGGGTGCTGGTGTTTGTAGTGGCCAAGGAGCATGCGGTCGTCCTGATGCATATCCAGGGTCCAGGTCTGTGCTTGCAAGATGACAGCATCTGTCCATGCTGTAACGTTCTCCCCATTTTCAACAAGCACAGGGATCAAAGAGGCTTGTTGGGCCATGACCCGACAAAATGCAGTTGGGGAGAGGTGAAGGAGATCGCTGCCACGATGCTTCTCACAAAGGAGATTCTGCCACTGCTGATCCTTTGCATCCTCGAGGGCAAGAATAGGTGATGTTAGATTATTGTGTAAGGAGCAGAGATTTTGAGGGTGATGGGATGTGAATGGTGATGAGGAGGCCGATAGCTGATGATGAGGGTCGCAGGGGTGGCACCACGTGCGCTGTTGATTATAAAGGGGAAGAGTACGGCAAGGGGAAGGTGAGAACCAATGTGCCGCGAGAGATCTGCTACCGGCTTGGGTGCAAGCTACTGCGAAGTGGGCAGCTAGCTCGTGGAGATCCTTGTGCTTGTCACAGATGCTGATGTTGATAGTGAAGCGGAGGCGGGTAGTGGTTGATGAGGAGTGGGCGCAGGGGCAAACCATGTGTGCTGCTGATTGGAAGAGCAGAATGCGGCAAGGGGAAGGCGGAAGCCAACGTGCCATGAGAAATCTGCTGCCAGTGGGGATGCAGGCCGCTGCGAGAAAGTCAGCTGACGCGTGGAGGTCCGTGTGTTGGCGGCAGATGCTGCTGACTACTGATGAGGCAGATGATAACAGATATTTGGGTGCAGGGGCGGACCATGTGCACTGCAAAGAGGAATCGGCGTGGGTGCAGGTCACCGTGAGATTGGCGGTTCGACCGGGTGGATCCTTGTGCCGAGCAGATGATGAGAACTGATGATGGCAGGGGGTGGATCGATGTTGATGGAATGGGCGCAGGGACAAAACCACGTGCACTACGGAGAGATGATAAGGAAGATATCGCGAATGACGGAAATGAAGATGAGAGGCGAAAAAGATGCAGATGCTGGGATGCTTGATGATGAGGAGGATGATGAAGATGACGCGAAGGTAGGAGATGGCGATGAGATAGCTGCAACAGAAGAGGAAGAATGGAGGAATGATGCGGAGGGAGGAAGAGGAAGTTGAGGAGGCTGAGTGTGGCAGAGGTCCAGATAAATGCTGATGTTTGAGGAAGAGATGATGACGCGAAGAGGAAGAGGCTGAGGCTGAAGAGGCAGATGATGATAGAGAGGAGGGGAAGATGATGCGGCAGATGCAGTAAACGTATCTTCTGATGCCAGAAGAGTGACGACTTATGCCCGCAATTGGCCCGAGACCGACGGGCAGGAAGGCTGGTGGTGTCCAATGTCTTGACAGTAGGAGGAAGGCTGCTTCAGCATGAGAAGTCTGAGAGAAGAAGAGTCGCTCGTAGATTGTCAGGAGAGTGATGGCTTGTTCCCCAGTTGGCTCGAGACCGACGAGCAGGAAGACTGGTGGTGTCCGATGTCCTCTCGGTGGACGGCGCTCTGCTGCGCTGAGACTGAGGAGACGCGAGAAGGTGGTGAAGAGTGAAGAAGGAGAGAACAACGGATGATGAGGATGATGCTTTTGCAATGGTCATGGCAGCTGGAGGACGGTAGAATGATGAGGGCGCTGCGAGAAGACAGAATAGCGGGAGGTGGGAAGCTTCAAGGAAGTTGGCGGCAAGAGGCGTCTTGAGAGCTTGCTTGCAGCTGTTGATAGTGGGGAGTTGTCGGACGTTGCCACGGGCGTAGGATGGGTGCAGGGCCTTGTTACGAAAACGAGAAAGCTACCACAGTTTTGAGAAGTAATTGAGGTGACGCTGTTGACATCAGCTGAAGCATGCAGAGCGGCAGTGGCTGAAGCAAGGAGGCGATGACGTGGTCAGGAGGAACCAGGCAATGACACCTGTAGATTTGATACCATGTCAGAAGAATGGAGTGAGTGGTGGGAGCGACAACAATAGCAGAAAGGAGCAGAGCAATTGTCGGATATGGATGTACTGATGGAAACAACGAGCAATATAGGGAGTTAGACGCTGAATGCACAGAGAGGTGTCTCCAGTAGCGATAAGGTAGAGCAGCGAGGTAGAAAGGAAGTCAGTGAGATGATGTAGGAGCGAATCGTAAGTGATGGACGGATGAGATCTGAGTGAAGGAATGAGAGTGACAAAGCAAAGAATTTAGGAGTTGAGAGTGGATGGCAAGCCAAGAATGAGCGAGGAGCGAGCAGAGCGAAGACACGGCGGCAAAGCCGCGGAGCCAAAGGCGAACAGGATAAATAGAACTGTTTTGGGTTACACTCGGAGGGGATGAATATCCTCCGTTTATACAGTAGATCAGGAAAAAACACACTGGCAACGGCTTCTTTTCGCTAGCCGGACACGGGTGACACATGTCACTTTATTAGGGGATGACTTGGGTGTCGGTCATAACGGTCGGGACGACCGATGGACCGTTGCCAAGGTGGTTCGTTCCAAGACATGAACCTTACTTGAGAACTCGGTAATTCCGAGTGGTGGCCTCTGTCGGAGTCTATATTTCTGACACGGACGACTCGGCACGGGGTGACGGTGGCAGCGGCTGGCTTGAGGGGAACGAGGCATTACGGGCAGAACTGGAGGCAGTATGCGGGAGAGTCCACCAGGACATGGGACACAAGATGCCAGGGCATTTACTACAGTACAACGAGATGGTACGGGGATGCTTGGAGGAGTTGTAGGATCAGACAGATGGGTTACCTTGAGCACCGGGGCAGGTGAAGGAGGTCCAAAGGGGAGCCGATCCCCCATCCAGCAGTTGTTTCAGGCGGAACACTACCTCCAGCATGTTCTTCAGGGAAAGATGGCAAGGATGGAGTCGGTTCTTAGCGTAGGAAGGGCGCGGGAGCAGGAGGGAGAGACGATGAAAGAGGCGCTGAAATACCACTAGAGAGGTCTAGAGGAGGCGGTGGGGACATTAACAGCACAAGAGGGTGGCAATGACAGAGGACAGACATCGTTTTAGGGGGGTAGTGGACCAGGTGGGATGGCTGGAGGACTCCCCGGAAGCAGGATCGGAGGACATGGACATGGAGGAAGAGGAGCCGCCAATAGTGGGAGCAGCGGGAGAGAGGACAGGGCAGGAGGGCGAGGGAGCGAGAGGAGACGGGAGCCCCCTGCCCCTTGTCCCATTAGAGGGGAAGAGCGGGGGGACGTACAGGAGAGTGTATGGAGCTATGGAGGGCGGGGAGCAGGAGTAGAGTGGGATTTGTATTCCAGGAGGAGGATACGTACCAGGAGGGACTAACAAGGTAGAGGGGATAGTGGGCAGACCAGACGTTCTGGAATGGATGCTGACCTTGTTGAGGACAGGAGGGGAGAGAGAAGGGGAGGTAGCATCGGGGAGATGGGAAAACCAGGCGGAATGTAGGGCTAGGAGGAGTCGGAGGAGATGACCCCAACCCCCCAAATGCGTACGGGACAGGCTACATTGGGATGCACTCCTGGCACAGTTGGCTACAGACCAGGGCTAGGGGGAGGAGCGGGGGTGTACGAGGAGTAAGGCACGAGGAGCTCACAGCTAAGGGCAAAGGGTAAGACATGGAGGAGCGGGGGATCAGGAGGCAGAGGAGGAGGCAGAGGGAGAGGTGAGAGAGGAGCGGACAAGGCAGACCTCGGCGACCGGGAGACGGGAGGGGGGGGGGGGGGGGGGGGGGGGTGAGTGGTCCTATTGGCAGATGGCTGGTGGGGCCACCCAGCGGGATGGGGTCCCAAAGAGCAACAGTAGCAACAATAGTAGTAGCCTATATGACCAATCACCTCACCCCTGAAAGTGTGAATCGACAAGTGTATTGGGATGTGAACATATCAGTGAACATGGACTTCTAACAAAAAGTAGCACAAAGTACATATAATCCATAACAATTAACACCTTATGTGATGAATGTATATTTGGGCTCTAGTTACATGGAGTGATGTTGATGATTTTTGAAAAATGTCTGCATAAAAGAATACACTTTTTGATACACCAATTTTTGAGTGTATGAATTTAGGGTGATTAACCATAACTCAGTAGTAGAGGTGAGGAACCACAGGAGTACACGTGGACACTAGAGGAGAGGAGAGGTAAGGACGTGAGAGGAGGTATGGGAGGAGAGGACGAGAGGAGGGAAGTCCAGTCGAGGGGGGAGGGAAGATGTTGGGGAGGTCCACCAAGGAGGGGCAGATGTGCCGATGAGAGGAGTGTAGGGAGAGGAATGACGGGCAGCTACACAACCCCACAAGCCGGTGTGTCCTCAGTAGTCTCCTCATAGCAGTCCTGAGGACAGATGTTGGCTGGGGGCCTGGGCCACCGAGGCAGAGGAGGGCCCTACTGTGGCAGCTGCCACCACATTGGAGTCCGTCGTATTACTGCCCGACACCAGGATGCGGGTGGGCCACAACTTCGGAGAGGGCATGGAAGAACTTGAGGTTTGGACACAAAGGGCATGAGCTGGCAGAGGCAATGTGGGTGAGTGGGGGGCGGAACAAGCCAATGTCAATAGGGGCAGAGAGATGGTGGACCAAGGGGCCGTGGAGGGACCAACAGGCAGGGGTAGGAGAGGCTCAGGGGGGCGATACGGGACCAGACAATTGAGGAAGGGAGTATGCAGCCAGGAGAGAAGCAGAGAGCTGGGGGGCCAGCGAGGGTGGCGGTGCTCGCGGAGGAGATGCGGGGTACAGCAGTGGGGTAGGCAGGCAATGGGACGGACCTTTTTACAAAGGGGTGGGGGCCGCTGTGGTGGTGCCCATGGATGGGGTTCAGGTTTGTGGACTGGAGCCGCTTGAGAGTGCTCCGCCACAGGACGGCGAGCCACCGGGACTGGTACATGGAGGTAGCACTTTGGAGGGGAGAGAAGACGAGTCGTGGCATGACACACGCAAGGTGAGGAGGGGCATTGGGAGGAGGGAGGGGAAGGAGCGCAGCCATCGGAGGATGACATGGAAGAGGGAAAGGCATGGAATTTCCTTCTTTCCCTCACTATTTTGTTCTAGATCTTGTTTTGTGATCCAAAATTGCTTCCAAACTGTTCTATTCTCGGAGTCGTCCATTTGCCTATGAGTGAAGAAAAGAGTGATGGCAGGTTCACGAAGCCAGACTGTAACCATGCCTTGTTGTGTTCGGTTATCAGCGATGCCAGGTATTCATAACTATTTTGTTAATCCAAAAAAGGAATCGATGCGGACTTTGGCGAGCTGCACAATCTGTGCCTCTACGAGCGTGGCCCGCGTGCCAAATGGATATCTCATAAGAATATGCTTATGAAACCTATACAAGACCAGGAAGTGAAATATCCATATCAAGCATAAAAAACCAAATATCAAACCTAAAAAATCAAAGCACGAACCATGAAATATCATATTTTAAGAATGGGCGCAAGTCACATATACCAGTTTTCGGAACTATACAGCTGATATGCCAACGTCCCATAAGAAATAACGCAGGTATCAAGGCATTTTTAGAAATAACACAGGTATCAATACACTGCGAGAAAGCAACAAGCCCCCCATGCGGTAAAACATGTTACCCATCCGGAAATAGAGTTTAAAAAATAGCTCCATAGCCCTAGCACTATTCTCCGACACTTGATTAGTGATGCAGTGGAATGCACATGTCAAGCGCTCGTGCACTGCCAAACTATTGATACAGGTTTGGATGCCGTTCCTTGGACCGCCATCGGTATGCACAAACGAGCCTTCCTAGAACAAGAATCCAACACGACCACACTCAGCTCCGGGATATACCAAAACCTCTCAATAAGGGTTCGACTCTCGTCAGAACCACCTCGGAGACCAGCACTAGCCGTTGGCGATCCTCGACCGACCAACGGACAAGCCAACCGAATAATCCCCTATTAAGCGACTTATTCGCACGTGCATCTGGCTAGCACAAAAGAATCCGTTAGCTCTCAAAATTTTCCTGTTCTGTTTGTATATTATCGAGGATGTTCATTTCCTCAAGGTTAACCAGAACAGTTCTATCCATCCTGTTTGCCTTTGGTTCCACGGATTCACCCCCGTGTCCTTGCTCTGCTCACACCTCCTCCATTCTCCCATCGCCATCCACTCTCAGCTCTCAGCTTTGCACCGCTTCACTCCATCACTCTCGCTCCTTCGCTCAACTCCCCTCAGCTCGCCACTCGCGACATCAACTCTACACGGCTCGCTCTAGCATTCTCTCTGTCTGCATTTCTACCTTGCTACTCTATCATATTGCTCTTTCCAAGAACTCTTCTTCGTGGCTTCTGTGACTAAGCACCCACCTCGCTCATTGTTTCCGTCAGCATATCCACGGCTGACAAACTGCTCCGCTTCTCCCTGCTTCCGCCGCTGACTTCATTCTTCTGATGCGCCTGTAATCGGCCATGTTTTGAAGGAAAAAATGGAAATTTGTGTTCCTAATCCATCAATGTTTGGTTTGCGTCGAGGCAATGGACAATTGTCATCAGATATCTTTCCAACAAATGGGCGGGTCGTCATCACCATCGGTGACAATGCCGTACGCAAATCGCCACCCCAATGGTGAATGTCTTGGGCATACATTACGTGATGTGGCTGAAAGGATGCAAAATTCCAATTGAAGCATGAAACGAGCTCTGAATAACACTTAAAAGCAAAGCACAATGCATTCTTTAGCTGTCGTTCACTCAGCACAATTCACATGACGGGAGAGACAACCTACAACGCTCTTTTCAATGATGAACCGTTATCCAAACACCAGTTGAAAGGAGCCGACTACCTCATTTTCTACTTCTCTTTTGGTGTCAATGTTTGCAAACCCAAACATGTATTTTGTGGATCCACTGGGCCTCAAAGGTCGCCCCATGCCACCACTCCAATTGTGGGATGGAGATCCGGATGAACCTCGCTGGGATGCACGGGGAGTCCTCATGCCGCCACGCCCCCGATTGGACCAGTATGATGCATGGTTTGGGTGGAACGGAATCAAGCATATGTGGGATTCAAAGGGCTATGATCCACCTCCCAGTGACCCAGTCAACATGTGCCACATCATGGGTGTGAAGCTACCCCATTGTCGTCCCATATGGTGCCCTCCTCACTGGCAGCCCTGGGTCCATCCGGATCCTCTCTGGTGTGCTAGACTCTGACCTTTTGTGGCCAGTAAAAGAAAGGGTATGCCACATTCAATTGGATGTCTTTTCGTATCTCAAATACCCGGTTCACGATGATTTAATTTGGTGCAATTATATCTGTTATGCCTGATGTTTGTTTATTTTTGCAACTCTCATTTATAACGCATATGTGAAGAATGAATGGTTGGTACAAAACAACGATGAACATGACAAGCATGAGGAATACCCACTGAATACTAATGCCACACCATGAGTGTGGAGCTGCCCCACTCTCGTCACATATGGTGGCCTCCCCACTGGCTGTCCTGGCTCCATCCGGATCCACTCCAGTGTGCGAGACTGTGATGTTTTGTGGCTAGCAAAGGAAAGGGTCTGCCACATTTAATGGAATGCATTTTTTTATCTCAATTGCCTGGTTCACGATGATTATATATGGCACAATTATGAATGGTATCCCAGAACTTTCATTAACAATGCATATATCAAGAAGGAATGGTTGAAACTAAACAATGAGGAACACAAAAAGCATGTGGGAGACCCAGTCATTACTAATGATGACAACAGGTTTGCAATATTCTTGAGGGAAAACTTTCGCCAGCCTTAACATTACTGATATGGGCATGGCTTGCCGCTCACAAGCCACTGCTGCACTCGGGGGGGGGGGGGGGGGGGGGG
>SZWC01004123.1:57907-83692 GCA_023375785.1 Penium margaritaceum
TAGTCCGCGAAGGGTGCCACGAGCCATGAAGTCAAGGAGGTTAATGAGGTCAAGGAGGAGAGCTCGAAATTTTTGCTAAGTGAGGACCGAAGCGCCAGGGTTTTGCGAGCGAGGAGCGGAGAAGCGCGTGCGCAGAGCAGGGCAGAAGCAAGCAGAAGCAGCGTCGTTTGGCACGTAGAGGGCAGCAAAGAAGGCGCGGAAAGAAGCAGTGTGTGTGGGAAAAACGAGCGCGAGGAGGACATGGACATGCGACGTAAACAGAGAGACAGAAGGATAGAACGAGGCAAGAAGAGAGAAGGGCCAGAGATGCCTTCGCCTGGACTAACGCCTCATTCGTGGAGTCCAGGCGGAGACGGCCCAAAGGAGAGTGGGAAGTGCCTGCTCCTGTGCCTACGCCTCATTTGGGGGGCAAATGAAGAGACAACCCGAGTGAAGAAAGTAGACACAAGGGAAAAACACGAGACAGGGAGAGGGCAGCAAAAGAGCAGCTGGACGAGAGCAGAAGGCTTGGTGCATTGCAGCAGCCGCCATGGGAGCGTCGCCACCGGAGGAGGCAACATGGTGTGAGCACCACCAGTGGCACGTGGCTGCATGGCTCACATGACAAGGTTACAAAAGATAGGTGCAGCAGCCTTGGCAAGGCCTGTGAAGGCGCTGCGGAAACGGGGTGGAGACATAGAAGCAGGCGACACAGAAGCAGGGGAAGAAGAAGCTGGCTGTGGAGCGAGACCAGCCGTTGGAGGTGGAGATGGGCCGCGGTAAGGGGGCCGATGGGTGTGAAAGGATGCAGGAGGCTTGTCTCTGAGTACGTCTGCATTGGTATGGGGAAGGAATGCAAGATGTTGAAGTTGCTGTTGTACCTGTGGTGACAGAGAAGATCCTGAGGGCGTTAAAGGTGTTTTTGACGATGCTGTGAAGGGTTGAGAGATCGTGCTGGCTGAAGTCCTAGTAGACAGAGGAGCTCGTTTCCGCTTGTGCTGCAAGAGTGGGCAGAAGAATCGAACATGCCCGGTTTGTTGGAACTTCCAACACTTCGGCACTGCTGCGGAAGAAGTTTCACAAATTTGTGGTACAGAAGAAGATGACTGGCAGGAGCCGTTGTGGTCAAGAGGGAGAATACCATTTTTTGTCTGCATCTTCTCCTGAAATAGAAGATTGTAGATTAAGTGCGGGATATCAAAAACCGTGAATTTTGTGAAAAGACGTTGTTTCTCCTCCTTCAACCGCTGCTCCTTCTGTTCGTCCGAAAGAGAAAGGTGTCACAGTTGGAGCTCAAAACATTTCAATTCCAAAGATGCAGCTTTGTGGTGGAGAGCCTTCATGGTGTTGATCCATGTGACAGCCTTATTCAGTTGAGGAGGAATGGAGCTCATGAGCTTGGAGGCAAGTTGCTGATCTGACGGTTTTTTGCCCAAGAGATGTAGATGTTCAGAAAGGGTCTTGAGTTTGAGAATGAAAGCACCCACATGCTCCTGCTAATCCATCTGAATTTGAGTGAACTGTTTGAGTGCCGTACCCAGAGTAGCCATGGATTCCCCTTGATATAAGAAATTCCAAGTGTTGGTCCAGGCCACCACTGGATCGTCATTAGGATTATTTTCTTGGAGTAAAATCTTGAATTCGTTGGAGACATGCATACCAAGCACTGCATACGCAGCAGCTTGACGTCGCCGCCAAGATGCCAGCTCTGGGCTTGGAGATGTCTGTGGGTCAGGAATTTCCTCTCGCTGAGGAGAAACCACCGTCCATAGGTCCATAGACATCAAGAGGAGTTTCATGTCGAAATCCCATAGGTGGTAGTTTCCGTAATCATGTTCATCCAGAATGCGAACTTGAAATCTGTCGTTTTTAGGAACAGGTGAGTGGAGCATGAAGTGTAAGTGGGACTAAGGAACGGCAAACGAGACTGCGGCTCGGGAAAATCTTTCAGGATTCCAAGCGGACTCGAGCGCGAGAGACTCTGTTATGTTTGGACAGATGTTTAGGCACACGTAATGCTGTACGCGGGACGTATCAAGGCTCAACGTTGATGTAATCTACAAAGCGACTCGGAAAAAAATCCCGTTTGCCATTCTATAAGTGGGACTGTGGATTGTGATCGTCCAGTCTGGAGGACCCCGTTGACATTTTTTTGTGTACAGGATGTCAGAGAAATGCGGAGATCTCGGTCATAGGATGTAAGCCGTAGGAAGTGTGGGCGCATTTGAAGATGACTGTTGTAGGGTTGATGAACTGTTGACACACAAAAAAAAATAGCATTGACTTCTCTGGTTGCTGCTTCTACTGCTTCTGCTGTTGCTCTTCGTTGTGTTGTTGAGGTTGCAGTCTTGTTCAAGAGTTGAGACCCTGTAGGGGAAAACATGAGTATCCGTTTTAGGATAGCTCCATGTAAGGTTGAGGCTGTCATTGACAAGAAAATATGAGAACCGCTGGTAACGCCAGTGTGAAGCATCACAGAAGAAAATTGGGTCATCGTCTTTAAGTCAAAGGCACCTTCTCTCAAAAATCCATTAGAGGCAGATTCTGTTGACGTGAAGGAACCTCGCTCTGATACCAAATGTTGGAATTAGGATCACCCACAGAGGTCAGCAGAATCATGTATACAACCCATGGTGAAATCAATCCAGAACAAACTCCATCAACTCCAGAAACTCCACACTAACTCCACCTACAAAACAGCCGTGACACTTAGCCAGACACTGCAGACACTTCACTTGTGAAGAGCCCAAACCTGGGCCTCAGGCTGCTAGCTGATCTCCTGCGTATTCCTACGGTATGCACTGTGCACAAAGTAGTTGACAAACTAACCTGCCTACCTGTTTTGTACTGCCAGTGTGCACACAGTTACAACGCATATCTGGGGTCCAAGTTTGTCCGCTAATATTGTGTCTTGTGTCTTCTACTCGGCCTTGCTCCGGACGCTACTATGATAGAGAGATCCCTCCCGACTCTGTTGAGCGACGGACATCTCAATCGGTCGAGAGGATCGACGGCCAGCGAGGTTCCAATGACCATCGAGCGGGCCGATAGTCAAGAAGCTCGGTCGGTCGCTTGTTCCCCAGACGGTCGGCACATCAAATGGCCGGCCGTCCCCTTCTTCGTTTCTTCGCTCCACTGCCATGTCAGCAGAGGACCGAGCGGAGCTCTCGCTCGCACGCTCGGTCCATCCGTTGTGACCTCTCCCTCACTGCACTTTCCATTTTTACCGTGCCGAGCCCATCCAGTACAAAGTATGCCACTTTTGCCAGTCTGTGGCATAATCTATGCCACTTTATTCTTTTGGTCTTTCCTCCCACACCTGCTGTTGGATTGAGCTGAAACTTGGACTGTAGTAGAATGATGATGTGGTCTCTCCAACGGTGCCGCTGGATCGGAGATCGGACAGCAGACGAGGGAGATATGCATTTTCCAACAGTACTTGTTGTCCTTGATAAGTGAAAGTAGCAAGGGCAGATGGTTACTTTCCTGGAAAACGACGGGCGGAAGGTTGCTTTTCTTCCGAACCACAGGCGGATTGTTGCTTTTCTTCCGAACGACGGGCGGATGAGATTCACACTTTTCGTTTTATGGGTGCGTGAGCTATTTCACCCTTCAAGAATCTAACAATTAATATCAAATTTCAAAAATAAAAATTTAAAGCACAATATTAGCAAATGTGAAACATCAAACGTAAAATCTATTCCAACTCATACAAAAAAAACCCAAGTTCAAATATCAAATAGAAAACATGAAATTAAAAATATCAGATATTAGATTTTTTTAAGGATAAATGTAACAAATATATGTAAATATAACAAACACATAATATCAATATGACTGTTGAATTTGAGAAGTTGAATAGAAGGAAGTTTGAGGACGAATTAGATCAAGTTGAATGAGAAAGTAACAAGAGATCAGGAAGGTCGGACGCTGACTTCTATCAAGTTCGCCGGACCACTGTCAACATGGTCACGATGACATGGCATGGGAGTAATCTTAGAGAAATCATAGAGTTGATATTGTGGCCACGTGTATGGCCATGAACGGGCCTAGCGATCACCAAAATCCTTACCTGGGACTAAAAAACACTCAATCATCCATGCACCTACTTATACACTCCCCACATACACTTTCAACTCATCCCTTCACCCCCCACTCCCCAACCCCTCCCCCCCTTCAACCCCCTTCTCCATTGCATCCATACAACTCTTGCTCAACCCATACAACATGGTTAAGTGGTGTCCCCCTTCTTAGAAGCTTCCTAATACACCACTTTCCTATATACACACTTCTTCTACTATATAAAAGCTCTTCGATTAACTCTACCTGGATTGAGTGGCAGCCGACCACTCCGTACACGCCTCAATCTAATGGTGTGGCGGAGTGTGCAAATCAGAAGCTACTCACAATGGCGCTGACGATGCTTGTGGATGGTAAACTGCCACGGACCCTACGGGCCAAGGCTGTGATCACGGTGTGCTACATCACCATCCTCACCCCAACGACAGTGCTGAAGGGAAAGAGCGGCTGGAAGACGCTGCAGGAGGCATGGAGCGGACACAAACCAAGCGTGGTGCACTTGAAGGCGTTCGGGTGCAAGGCACACGCATTGGTGCAGGCCGCAAAAAGAAAAGACTCTAAACTGGATCCGCGTGCAAAGGCGTACGTGCTTGTTGGATATGAGAGTGCGCTCAAAGCATACCGCCTCTTCGACCCAAAAGAGCAGGACTTCATCACCAGCCACGACATCACGCTTGATGAGCAGCAAAGCTACTGTAGCAGCAGCAACACCACCGACGCAACGCACTCTCCAAAGCAGGGGGAGTGGTTCCAACTCCTTGAACGTGAGGAGGAGTTGGCGGCTACAGAGGTCGATGCCTCGGAGGAAGACGGTGTTGGAGCGCAGCACGAAAACGCAGTAGGTGCAGGTGCCGCTGGAGCGCAGGACACAACAGCCGGCGCGGGGAAGCCCACAACCGAGGACAACATTGCAGCAGGGCAGCAGCAGGACCAGTAGCCAGTGTCGCCAAGATCACCGCGTCGCAGCCGAAGGTAGCAAAATGCGGCGAAGCGGTACGATGCATGCACAGGCTGCTGGGTCGGCATGGCGTGGTGCATGATGGCAGCCGCAAAGGAGCTGACAACCGTGCAAGAGGCGCTTGCACGACCTGACGGGCAGCAGTGGGACGAAGCAATAAAATCTGAACTTGCGTCCCTTGCTGAGAACGGCACTTGGGAGCTAGTGGCTACTAGCTCCCAAGTGCCATTCCCAGCAAGGGATGCAAGTTGAGATTTTATTGCTTCAGCCTGAGGGGGTGAAGGTAATCAGCTCTAAGTGGGTGTTCAAGGTGAATCTCACCAAGGACAGCAAGGTGGAGAAGTATAAGGCGCGGCTGGTGGTGAAGGGGTACGCGCAGCGGAAAGGCGAACACTACGACGAGACGTACACACCCATCACCAAGTTCACAAGCATCTAGACAATCCTCACAATGACAGCCACAAAAAAACATGGAGATCCACCAAATGGATGTCAAAACGGCATTCTTGAATAACATCATCAACAATGAAAACTACCTTGAGGTGTCGGAGGGGGTGGATGTGCCGGAGGGCAAGGTGTGCAAGCTGCGAAAGGCCTTGTACGGGTTGAAATATGCGCTCAGGTACTTCTACCAGCAGATGGACAGCTACACAGCAGAGCTCGACGTCAAGCACTGTGATTCAGACCACAGCGTGTACGTGCGGTGCAGTAAGGGACTCCATCAGATTGCCGCACTCTACGTGGATGATCTGATCCTGTGTTCATCAGATCTGGCGGCTTTGCAACAGCTCAAGGGGCAGCTGGACCGCAAATTTAAGATGACGGACATGGGGGAGTTGGAGTACTACCTCGGGATGAGCATTACACGTAACCGGGAGGTACGCACGCTTGAGCTGGGGCAGGCCAAGTACGTGGCCAAGGTCCTAAAGCAATACGACATGGAGGACTGCAAACCAGTGGACAGTCTGGTCTCCACGAGCTGTGAGCTGAGTATGGCGATGGCACCGCAAACTAAAGAGGAGAAGGAGGACATGACAAAGGTGCCCTACCAATCTGTGGTGGGCAGCCTGATGTATGCCCTGGTGGTGACTTGACCAGACTTGGCCTATGCGGTAGGTCAGGTGAGCAGGTACGTGGCCAATCCTGGGCTACTATACTGGATGGCCGTGAAGCGCATCCTCCGGTACTTACAGGCAATGCGGCACACGCACCTGAAGTATGACGAAAAGGGGATGTCAGACCCCTTGCGGCTGGTCTACTACACGGACGCGGACTACGCCAGCGATATGGACAAGAGGAGGTCCACTTCTGGCTATGTGTTCTTCCTCGCAGGTGTAACAGTCTCGTGGTGCAGCAGGAAGCAGGACTGTGTCGCCACATCCACAGTGGAGGCGGAGTACATCGCTCTGGCTGAGGCGGTCAAGGAAGCGGTGTGGCTCAGTAGATTGCTGGAGGGGCTGGGCGTGCCGCAGCAAGAGCCTACGGTGGTTCAGGAGGACAAGACCGGCTCTATCTTGTTGACCAATAACTTGAGGCAGCACAAGAGGATGAAGCACATCGACGTGCGCTACCACTACGCATGTGACATGGTGGAGAAGGGACAGGTTGTGTTGTAGCATTGCAGCACGAAGCACATGCTCGCGGATTGCTTGACCAATCCACAGCCCCATGATCGACATGTCATCAGCCTTGTAGGGCTTAGGTTGACAAGCTATGAAGGGCTTGAAGGTGAAGGAACGGACGAGTGAGAGTGAGCATGAGACATCCAGTAGGAAAGGTGCACGGGGGAGATTATAAAAAAGTGCCCCTGCCATGGATGTCGTTTGCCGTTTTCCTGGTTTGACCACTGGAGAGTGACTGGATGTCTAATCGGATTGCAGATTTGAAATCCCTGGACTTTGCCTTGTGGTTTCGAGCTTTCAGTTGGTCAATTCGGTTGAGAATTCAGAAAGTTATCCCCATCCGAAGTTCGGGTGGTAGGTGGGTGGAATCTTGGTGTCCGTCATTGGTGACGGGATAATTCCACCACCAGTGGTCTGAGTTCGACTTCAATGAGCTCCAAAGGCATGTGGGCCATAACGGAAGGGACATGGGAGGTTTCCTGGACCAGGGAGAGCCTCCCCCCATGTTGGAGGGCCAGGAAGGGCGCTGTGACAGGCCACCATCAAAGCGCCTCCCGTTACTCCCGTTCGTGGACATGGTGGGCGGCTCCACCATGGGTTACTTCAACAGCCATAGCAGGGGCTCTACTGCTCTGTCTTGGGCGTCCTTGGATGCGTTGGAAAACTCAGATCACAAGCTACAAGAATTTGATGTTTCACCAAAATGACTAACAATTAATAGTCTTCAGCCTTTCTCAGTTTCCGTAACCTGCATTCTGCCAGAATTCTGCTCCCTTGGTGTTGTGACGACCCAAAGCACGCACCTCCCTTGGAAGTCTCTTTGCACTAAGCAGCCATGCACACTTGTGGTGGATGAGAGCACGCCAAGAAAGCGTTCCTGACAACAAGTGCTTTGGACTACTAAGTGAAGCGTGGAGTCAATGGGATTGTACTAATCAACTTTTGGTAGGTCATACCATGAACCACATTGTCTTACCCTACAGCATACTTGGCGGCATTCCCTTACTACAACAAAGACCTAATGGTATCTCCAATATCATCAGTTGGACCTAGAGCCTCTTCAACAAAATATTTATGCTCCACATCTGTGGATACCATGTGGTTTTAGTCCTCGAAGGAAAAAGGACACGACCACTACCAATACCAGCTGGAAATATATTCAACTACCAGGTCTTGGAAGCCATCAAGAGTATTTTTTACCCAGGTCACTCAGAAATCTTTCGGCATCATCCTTAGTACGCACGGGCATTCTGGTGAATTCTACTGTCTCGATTGCAAGAAACTAGATGAACAACAACTCTTCTTGGATTCAAGGGGGGTGTCAGAAAATTTCTTCAACAGAGAGTTGCTTGAAACTCTTGAAAAATGATAGACCTTTCAATAAAGGTTTAGATCCTGGATGGAACCACCTTGGCCAGCGGCTCTTTTATCATCTGACCATTGTAGCGGACCATCAAGGTGTTCCCTAATAATGTGACACCTGTCACACAAATCAGGCTAGCAAAGCGGCCGCTGCTTCATAATTTTATCCTATTCTGTTTGTATATGCCGAGGACTTTCATTCCCTTCATTCCTATCCATTACAGTCCTATTCATCATTTTTGCCTTCGGTTCCATGGCCCTCGCTACCTTGTCTTCACTGTGCCCATTCCTCGCTTGCTCATTCTTCACCATCCAATCTCTACTTTCTCTGTCTCTCTTCCATTACTTCACTCTGCCACCTCACCCCTTCGCTCAAGTATGCTCCCAACACACCTATGCCTCTCTTTTCTTCAACATTCTCTCGTCGTACCCTCTTCTACTCCATGTCTGGTACTCTACCTTGCTTCTCGTATCAGATGTTGCCTCCACCTTACTCTTTGGTCTCGTTTGCATCCCTACGCTGTCGTCATGCTCCCATGCTACTACAATCTTACTGCTTCTGCCTGCTTCTGCCATCACCCTCTCTGATTTTCTACTTCTCCTGACACGTCAGTCCCCCCTAGCACACCTGATCCAGTGCTTGTATCCGTCTCCTCTGGCATGCCTGATTCTGCACTATTGACAGCATCTCCAGTTGCACCCACTCCTATGCCTGCACCTGCTTCACCTACGTGCGAGCCAGTAGTTGTACATGATTCTCCTGCACCTTCTTCCCTTCCCTGCGAGTCCACAGTCCCTCCGGCTCTGGACCAGCCGCCTGCTCCACAGCCCAAGGTGAGCACCTCAGCATCAGGATACTCTCGCGAGCCCGGTGGCCGTATCCGGCCACTGGCCTCTAGGGTTCAACAGACGGCTGACTCGGTGCCCAGATTCCCGACTCACAATGTTCAGAGTGGTGAGCCTGGCACAAAGGTCCTTGGCCGGATTCCGCAACACCAGAGGAAGTGGACAATTACAAGAAGTGCAACAAGAAGGTGCTTACCTTGTTGGTGTTAGTGCTAGCTCCGATACAGTGTACACAAGTTCAAGGGTGCACGGTGGCCGCGGAGGTGACCACCGTGTAACTCTTCACCAAATACCAGTCCAGCAACCTCACTAACTAGCTCTTCATCTTCATGACGCTCATCACAAGCCAAAAAAGGTGACAACATCATGGAGATCCTGCAGCACATCAAGTTCCTTACTGCCGAGTTCGTAACCACCGGGTGGAAGGTCGATCCTCAGCTGTAAGCTATGTTGCTAGAGGTACATCGAATATCAACACATCGAGATGTACATTGGGCATCGGATGTACCGCATGCATCATACATCGGATGTGGGTGTGACACATCGATTGGAAGTATAGTGCTGGGTGACATATGTGGTCAAAGTTGAATGAAACATTGATTTAAACACCATTGAACTGCTTTTTATTGATTGTGAATTCAGATAAAAACATTTAATATTGCCATATTCACTCAATCATAAAGTGATAGAAATCTTCCAATATATGATGGAGTTCAAATCTACCATCCAATATGTTCAGCTCTTAAATTGCTCCATATGTTCATTCATGTCTTTCTCTCTTTAGGCCTTGGATGTCTTGCATGCATGAGACAAACATTGACGCCAATAACTTAGATCACTATGCATGAAGCACATGTCAGCATGCATAGTTTGACAGGAACTTGTGAGGATTGTAAGTGCAGAAACAAGAGTAAAGATCCATCACGGTACGGCAGGCCGTTCACCATGAAATGCCATGCGCTGCACAGAAAAACATGCACAACATGAAACATGCATAGAGGACAGGCCTGCAAGGCAAGGAAAGCAACGGGAACTACACGATGAAGGCATTCACTCTCCACGGCCCCGCTTCTTGTTCTTCTTTGAGCCACCCTCCTTGCCACTTCCCTCCTTGCCGCCACCCTCCTTGCCTCCACCTCCATTGTTGGCATGCTTCTTAGGCCTGCCACGGCCAATCCGTGAACTCCCAATTGCCTCTTATGGCGCACCAGGTGTTGTGCGGCACCAGCAACTGTTGCAGCACTAGCAGCGGCTGCTGAAGCCATTGCTGCACTCGCTCCAACCACCATCACAGCCATTGCTACACCAGCACCTGCGGCCTATGCCGCAGTCATTGTCCCTGTTGAAGATTTCCCCTCTGCATGCCCAAGTGCGGCGCAGGGAGGCACTGACGAGCCGCCAGAGAGAGAAACATCCTCGTCGATGGATCTGGTGACTCGAAGATTGCTCGGATCCTAAAATGGAGGATTGCCCCTGAACGTTGACAAGTTGCTGAATCCGGTGGAGGTTGTTTCACCGGAATCGGACTCGTAATGAGGGAGATATGGGCTTCCAAAGTTGGAGTGTGTGCGGGGAGCCGGCCACGATTCGACTTCCGGTGAATAATTGACCAGAACGAGTAACAAAATGCCATCTGGGGACTTTTCTCCGGAAGAGCTGCCGAGGCGTCCGGTGGATGATCCGCCGGATTTCAGGAGTGCAGTTTGTTACTGAGGGACTTCGCCAAAATCCCGGCTCGGAGTCCGAACTCAGTAATACAGTTTGTTACTCGGGGACTTTGTCAAAATTCCGACTGGAGGTCCACGAACAGGTTTCGACCCACATCAATCGCCATCACCAAACTCGATGATTAACTCATCAAAACAGACCCCAAAGGTACAAGGGGTGCCGCCACTATGCGTAGGGACATCTGCGCCTCCGGAATGATGTTTTGATGGATCCTTGATGTGTGAAGGCGCCTCGGTGGGCGACGTGGTGTGCGCCGCCGACTGAGCGGCTGGTTTGGGGTGCTGCGCTTTGGCTGACGTAGCGAGAGCTACGGTGATCAAAATCGCGCACGGTTTGGTGCGTTGGAGAGCTCATGACTAGCTCTACAAATGTTTAGATCATGTCCATGTTAAAAAACTAATGAAAAATTGCGTTCTTCCCTTTGCAAAAGTGACTGTCTCACATTTGTCTTCAACTGCCAGAAACATAGCGTGAGGCGACCAGAAAGCTCACGCTTGGACTCAGAACCACCCACACAAAACATAGCCGTGAGCAAAGAAGACCCGTTGGGCCACGTTAGAATTGCACCCCGGTTGCTGACAGTCCCACCCGCACCAGCTACCGCTGGCGTGGCTGTTGCTTCACCTGCACCAGAAGCCACACCATCGCCTGCATCCGCTCCCGCACCTGCTCCTGCAACGGCTCCCGCACCAGCAGTTGCTCCCGCCCCAGAACCTGTTGTCGCACCACGGCCAGGACGTCCACGTGGATTGCTCTGCCCCCTTCCTGTCCGAGTCCCCCCTCCCATGTCAAAGTCCTTCCTCTGGCGAACACGGCATGCAAATGATGTCACCTGTGTAGCTGCAGGCCCCTCCCCATCATCCTCCACCTCCTCATCCACATCTCCATCATCCTCCTCATCAACGTCGTCATCGTCGTCATCCCTCTCAATGGCATCTACCTCCACCTCTTCCCAGCAGCTGCCACATCTCCCACCAAAGCACCATCATCCTTGCTGTCAGAGACATCTCTTTCCGCTGTCCAAGCCGCCTGACGTGTACGCCGCCCTGACGCCTTCCTATGGGGCTTACGGAGTCGCACGCTACAGCAAACCAGCATCTCCAAGGTGCTAACTTTGAGGCGGTTGCTACAGGCCATGCGGATGAGCTCGTGCATAGAGAATGCACGGTCACACTCGGAGGAAGAGCAAGGCTATGCCAATACCTTCATGGCCAGCTGTTGAAGCACTGGTATGTCGCCCATGTACATGGCGTGCCAGGTGTGAGTGGGGATCTCCTTTGTTGTGACCTTCGCAACAGCTGCTGCTGCCTTAGCATTCTGCTGTGGAGTGCGAAGGCGGTCCACCAAACACCACACTCTTTTCAAGCTCAAAGGCGTCGATCTCCTTCTACAGCTGCTCCCTATCCAACTCAGGCACCAGTGCCTCCACAACGGCAGCCCAATCCTTCATGAGCCCTGCATCAGCAGATAGGTTGTTGCCGAAGTGGATCGGGTGCATGCGACATGCTGCAGCATACAGCGGACACGATATGTCTGACTTCCACTACTGCATCAAACGCCCCACAGAAAAAATCACGTTTTCCTCTCCAACCCGAGCAGGTTTGTTGCCACGAGGCGCAGCCAGTGCCCGCACTTTTTCAGTGCAGTCAAGAAGTGCCTCATAGATGTCCGCTACTCCTTCTGTGGACGAGTCTGCCACAGAAAGAGCTTCGACAAATGGGTCAAGCAGGTCCCGCAGCTCATGGACCTGCACTCAGAACACGCAACGATGCATAATCTTGCGGAAAACCTTTTTTTGGCCTTGAAACCCGCATCACGCTGCTCACCCATACTCCCCCATTTGTCGGAGTTCACCATCTTGATGAGGAAGGGGCGCATGTCCAGGAGCCGCTGTAGCATGGAGCAGGATGAGGCAAGGAGTGTGTGGCAACATGGAGTGAGAACACGGCCGCCACTCTCTGATTTCAGCAAACACACGTCCGGCACGTCATTGTGACGAAAGAACGTGACCACCTTCTCCGCGTTCGCAAGGATAGCAGCTCCCCACTCTGACTTGCCAATATCCTTCATGGCCAAGTGCAAGTTGTGGACGAAACATCCATGGAAGAAGATTGATGGATACTTCTCCCAGAGATCTTCAAACGCCCGCTTGTTCACAGCCGCATTATCACAAATGATGGGGATAACGTGCTGCTCTCCCACCTCGACCATTGCTTGCTCAATCATGCCAGCCATATGCCTAGCATTCCACACCAATCCACCTGCATCCCTTGAGAAAATGTGGCATGAGCCTTGCACATTCACCGCCATCGCATTGTAAATTGGACGGGACTGCTCATCCGCCCACTCGTCAACGGCAAGGCTGACACCAAAAATGGCCCATCCTTGCTTAAGCGGTGCATCCATTGCCTCAAGCTCCCTGTCCAGCTGTGGCAGAATGTCGTCAACGATCTTGTTGCGGTTAGGAAGCCTGAATGCCGGGTTCGTCCTCTTGCCGCTTTCAATGACATCCATTATGGCCGGCTGGCGGCAAAAAGAGATCGGCAATGCCGCAATCGCCATGAGCTTGACGATGTCCTTCTGGCAGGCTCGCTTGTGCGTGTTGTCGGAGTAGTGGCAAATTGATTCTTGCCTCATTCCTGCCATGTGGTTGATTTCCACCAACAGCATGGACTGTAGGATTGCTTGAGCTTGCAAGCCTGCCAGCACCCATGCTGCAAGCCCCCCGCTTTCCATAGCCACACCCTGAGTTGCACCAGCACCTGTGGAACTTCCACCCGCCGGAACAGAAGTGGATTCCACCACCCCACTTCTTGCCTGCTCAACCTGCTTGCTTCGCTTCTGCTCCTCCCACAAGCGCACCCATTGTGTCACATCGCTCCTTCAACAGTGAGGGACATGGAAAATAATGAATTGAACAAGTTCTTGGGGACAAAAGCCTTAACGCAGCCAAGAATGCCGTGTGTGATTCGTGCGTGGTCGGCAAGGTGACTTGGCAGGCGTTTGATGGCAAAGGGATACGTGCATTGGCAAAGTTGGAAGAAGTACACACAGATGTGTGCGGATCATTTGAATCCTCTACTGGTGGAGTACGCTACTTTGTCACCTTCATCGACGACCATAGCCGTAAATCTTTCCTCTACAACATCAAGAAGAAGAGTGATGTGCTGTTATGCATGGAGGAGTTCGTGGCAGCAGTGGAGCGACAAATGGAGTTGAAGGTGAAGGTGTTTTGGAGAAATGACAACGATGAGTAGGAGGACTACCTCGCATGGATGAAAATCAAGGGGAATGTATGGCATGAAACTACGCCACATTCATCACATTAGAACAACGTCGTTGAGAGAGCAAACGGTAACATCCTTAACATGGTCTGATATTTGTGCAATGTTGCTGGCCTTGCACAAAACTAAAGGGAGGAGGTAGCACAGACAGCGGTATACATCATGAAGCTGACGCCGACAAAGCCGTTGAAAGATGCGGATTCCAAGGTGTCGAAGACACCACAAGAAGTGAGGAGCGGGAGGAAGACAACAGTGGCTTACCTCCGCACGTTTGGCTACATTGCACATACTGTTGTGCAGGAACAGGAGGGGCGGGACAAGCTGGACCTGCGAACTCGCCAGTGCATCTTTGTCGGGTACGAGAGCAGGAGCAAGGAGTACCGGCTCTTTGACCGGTGGAGGTAGCAGATTTGTGAAGTGTCACGATGTCACATTCAACGAGGATAACCGTTGGATGGAAAAGGATGTAGGTCTCTTCAATTGGGGGGAGTGGCTTCCACTCCTTGAGAAGGAGACACTAGAGGAAGCAAAAGGGGTTGACTTCCGAGTGGCTCCAACCGGTGAGAAAAATCTGGGGGATGGGGGAGCGGCTGATTCAAAATCAGCCGAGTCGGACGATGCATTTCAAGTTCCAACAACAGTGGATCTTAACGAGGAGGCGTGGAATGAGTCCTCGTCCTCACGGTCCCCAAGAGAGGGAGAGCAGGCCATCAGTGCAAGTGGTGCCATGAGGAAGCAGCAGTAGCAGCAACAGCGGCAGTAGGAGCAGCAGTCCCAACAATAGCAGTGCAAGAGAAGTGGACGCACAAGGAGGACAACAAAGCAATATGATATTACAAAAGACATCTACAACGGGTTAGCTCAAGTGCTCTTTGTGCAAGAGGATCCCGAGACCATCAAGGAGGCATTGTAGCGGAAGGATGGAGTTGAGTGGGAGGGAGCTATACAGTCTGAGCTCACCTCCCATGAGGAGAATGGAACTTGGTAGCTGATCGGCAGGCCAGAGGGCGAGAAAATCATCCGCTCCAAGTGGATATTCAAAAAGAAGCTCACCAAGGAGGGGAAGGTGGAGCGGCACAAGCCGCGGCTGGTGGAAGGGTGAACACTATGACAAAACCTTTGTACCGATGGCAAATTTCACCTCCATTCTCACCATCCTCCCCGTGATGGTAGTGCACGACTACAAATTCCAACACGTGGACGTGAAAACTGCATTCTTCAATGACGACCTGGACAAGGAGGTCCTCATGGAGGTGTCGGAGGGGGTGGGCACGCCACCCGGGAAGGTCTGCCGGTTTCACAAGGCACTCTATGGACTGAAGCAAGGACCTCTCATGTGGTACCTGAAAATGGACGGCTTCATGGCTGAGCTTGGTATCAAGCGCTGCGAGGCGGATCATAGTATGTACATGTAGAAGTAGCCGGTGTTGCAGCAGATCGTTGTTCTATACGTGGATGACCTGAAACTTGAGTCGTTAGACATGGAGGATTTGGTGAACCTGAAGTGATAGTTGCGCGGTCGGTTCAAGATGACTGACATGGACGAGCTCGAGTACTATCTGGGCATCACAATCAATGGGGACCACAAGGAACACACTCTGGAGATGGGGCAGCCAAAATACGTGCAAGAGGTACTCCACTGCTAAAACATGGAGGAGTGCATCCCCATTGAAACACCCATGGCCACAACGTGTGAGTTGAGCTCGAGCATGGGACCAAGCACGGATAAAGAAAAAAGAAGAGATGGCAGGTGTGTCATACCTTTCCGCAGTGGGAAGCGTCATGTACGCCATGGCAGAGGTGCGGTCTGACCTTGCCTTCAAGGATGGCCAAGTGAGCCACTATGTTTCTGACCCGGATCCGCTGCATTGGCAAGCGGTGAAGTGGATCCTGTGCTAACTCAAGGCGACAAAACCATTGCGGCCTGTGTTTGGAGAAGGAGTGCAAAACGACTCCCTCGAGTTGATCGGCTACTTCGATGCTGACTGAGCTGGTGATGTGGATGAAATAAAATCAACATTGGGATACATGTTTGTGCTTGGTGGTGCAGTAGTTCAATGGGATAGCAAATGCAAGATTGTATGGCAGTATCCAACACCAAGGCAGAGTACACCATGCTCGCAGAAGCCGCAAAGGAGACGATGTGGCTGTGACGGCTGATAAAGGAGATTGTGTTGTCGCAAAGGAGGCCGACGGTACTCAATGTGGACAACATGAGTGTCATCAGTCTCACCTATGCACCGGTGCTGCACAGGAGGACCAAGCACATCGAGATCTGGCATCACTACGTACGGGACTTGGTGGCGACGGGAGATGCGGCTATCGTGTATTGTGGCACAAAACACATGCTTGCCGACGCCATGAACAAGGCACAGCCCAGGGATAGGCACAATGCAAGCTACATGAAGCTCAGTCTGCACTGTGAGAAATGTGAAATCAAGGAAGGGGCTATCTGAAATGTTTCGAGTTCAAGGAAAGGGCTATCTGAAATGTTTCGAGTTCAAGGAAATGGCATCAAGGCTGTGGTGCAAGGGGGAGATTTTCGACATTGTGTACTCCTTTCCATGAGGGACGTTGACCATATTCCCTGGTTTGACCACTGGAAAGTAGTTGAACACCTGATATGAATTTATAATTAGATTCTTTGGATTTTTCCATACAAGATATAGATTCAAATCGCTCAATTTGAGTGAGTATTTTGAAAGTTAGCCTAGCCCAAAGTTCGGGTGTTGGGCACGTGGAATCTGGTTCCCGCCATTGGTGGCGGGATAAGCCACTGCCGGTGATCTGAGTTCAACTCCAACGAGCTCCATGGCAACAAAGGAAGTAACCAAGGGAGCCTCCTTGACCGAGAGGAACTCCTCGAATTTTGGGTGAGGAAAGGTGCTCCGACGGGTCACCGTCGAAGCGCCTCCTGTTTCCTACCGTGCAAGACAAGGTGGACGATTCCAGAAGGGAAACTTTGAAAGCTGTAGTTGGGGCTCTACTGCTCCAATTTGGGCTTGCTTGGATACTTTCGAAAGCTTACATCACAGGCTTTAAGTATCTCTTGTGATTGTGCTATGCTAAGAAAAATTCGTATTCCAATTCAGTTCTCCTGAACAAGACGTGTTCTACCTACTCCTATCTGTGATCCTTGTGCTCTACACTCTTTACCATTGGTGTCCATTGGCTGTCCCAAACATTGGTAGTGTGTGGCAGTAAGGGCTAGATATCCTTGAGGGTGCATCTACATCCACTAGTGCTAACAAAGGGTTATAGATCCACGTTCCTAGAAGGACCCTACCTCTACCACTTTCATGTTCCACCGTGCGCCATGACAATGACCGAGCAAGAGAGCATCATCGCCGTCTAGAAGTTTGACGGGAATGTCTTCTCCTTGTGGTAGTGGCAGTTTGAGGTCTACCTCAATGACAAGGGCCTAATTGAGCTTGTCAAGGGTAAAGAAACTGCCCCTCCGGTAGGTGTCCCAAACATTGGGAGTGTGCAGTAGTAAGGGCTAGACATCCTCAAGGGTGTATCCACATCCACTAGTTCCAACAACCCCTTCACTCTTGCCTGAGAACATCATCTTGCAGCATCGTTTCCTGGGGCATGTGCATGTTGATTCTATTGCTAGCATGTTGCATCTCCAGCCCAAGCTTAGTCTTCATCTTTCCATGTCTCCGGATCCCTTTTGTCACGGACATCCTTGATTTCATCCAAGGTAAATTACATCACTCCCCTTCCTCCGAGTCCCAGTCCATGCATCCCCTCAATCTTGTCCATGTGGATGTCATAAGGCAGCTGCCCCATGACTTCCTTGACAGCCATGGTCGGTATGTCTTGTGTCTGACTGACGATGTCTCCCGCTACCGCTGGGTATTTTCTCTTTGCCTCAGGAGAAAAATCTGCCTTGTGCTTGATACATGGCTCGTTCAGGCGGTCCCTGCGTGTCTTCCGCACTGACTGTGGTGGTGAGTTCATGGGTCCCACTACTGGTCTCCTTCAGACTCATGGGGTGCGCCTGGAGCTTGTCGCTCCCTACAAACCCTGGAGAAAGGGATGTCCGAGTGCTCAAACCGCACACTTACTAATGGTGTGCCTGCTCTGCTCTCTGAGTCCATTCTCTCCCCGCTCTTCGCCTTTGAGAAAATGGGCTATATGACATAGGTCTGGAACCATGTCTCCCATGGGCCCCTGCCCAGTTCCATCACACCCTTTGAACATTGGCACGGTCATCGTGCTGATCTCTTTCCTGCCGGGGTGTAATGCTGCATTGCCACTCTCAGGCTTGCCAACAATGTCTGCGACAAGAAGCTATCCCACCAAAGGTTGCTTGTCTCCCAATCTTTGTGCTTCTGCTCAATCCAAAGCCTGGTGATTTTGGGACCCAGAGCATCAGCATGTCGTCAAGTCGCAGGACACTCACTTCTTTGAGTCCATGTTCCTCCACAACCTCGACCATCGCTCCTCCCCATTCTCCCTCTCCCTGCTCTCTAGGCTAGAGCAGATCCTCGGCCAGGGCCAGTCTCATCCTCAAAGCCTGGTCGATTCTCGTCATCAATGCCTGATCCATCCACAGTGCCCCTGCCTTTGTCGTTGGTGTCATCAATTATTCCTCCTTTCCTAGTGTTTGTCTCCCCTTTTTAACTGTCATTCCTGATTGTCTCTCCTGCTTCCTCTATCCATTTTCCACCGCCCGCCACCTCCACTCTCGCCCCTCCTGCGGTGCTTCCGTTGTCAGCTCCAGTCGCAGCCACCTTTGTCCCCTCGGCTGAGCCTCCATCTGCACCAATGTCCCCGTTCCTCCATGGAGGAAGCCTCCACGCGCATCCCGCCTACTCTGGTGCTGGTGGATCTGCTGGGCCTGGGACCCCTCATGCGGCCCCATCCACGTCTAAGTCACGTGCCACTGCCTCTCATGCTCAGCATCCACTGCCTCACCCTATGGGCCTTGATACCCTGTGTCAAATTTCATGAGACGTTTGCTCCAGACGATATACCACGACACGTGATCTCCTCAACCTGGTCGCTCACTATGACTGGGAAGTGGAGCAGATGGACGGGATCATGAGGAGACTTCTACAATCCCAATGCAAGTTATGGCGGCTGAAATGGTCAAGTATAGAGTGCGCTAGCCTTGGTTCAGTCAAGAGCCATGGCACAAATCCTAGGAGAATTGCGAGTAACAGCTCAGAGAGCTGTTACGGGTAAAGCTCGCTAGTCGGTCTGCACCCATCGGCCAGCGAGCAAGGCTTGCCAGCAAGTCAAATGAACTGGGATAAAACCCCCCGGAATCCTGAATCCGAGTGAGAAAGGACTCTCCTTGCCTGAAAACTCCTAACCTATGTCACTATGAAAGTGACGTACTAATTCCCTACCCACATGTCAAGTGCTAGGTCACAAGTAGGTTTGGTAACGCATGACCTAAACTATGTCAATTCCTGCTGAGAGCTAGCGATGCGTTTAGCATGGGAGACTAAACATGAGGGGATGTCATTGAGCTCTGGCGAGAAGGAGATGGGCCATGCAAATAGGATGGAGACGACCACTCATGCGGTGCTTGAGGATCACATGCCATCACAGTGCATCTCCTCCACTCCCTGCACCAGAAAGCCCTGCGCACTCACTGTCAAACCACAGAAGAATGCATACAGTGAGAGATTAACAAAACAACGTATTCTTGTATGGACGCGTGGACAATGAGATATACATGGTGTAGCTACAACATTTCACCGATGGCACTTTAGAAGGTCTGACGATTGCGGAAGGCTCTCTATGGCCTAAAGCAGTCACCACACTGTTGAAGTCAGGAGATCACCCCCATCCTTGAGAAGGGGGGATGTAGATGCACTACCATCCATGCTGCACTCTTTGTGAGTCACCCGTCAGTGTAATTTATTGCAATCCTTGTCTACGTCAACGACCTGCTGGTCGCATCACCTAGCCCCTCTGTAGTGTTCTCAATGAAGGCATTGTTGCAGTTCTAAGTCCTTCATCTTGATCCTTCATTCTTCATCCTTCTTGTGTCTTCCTGGGGATGGAGCTTGAGCACGACCGTTAGTGACAGACTCTCTATGTCCACCCAGGCTACATACGTGCGCAACCTTGAGGAGCAATTTGTATTCCTCCTTGAGTCTGTGCCCACCGTGTCAACTCCTATGACCCCTGTTGGCCAATGTGTTATGAAGAAACCGGACGTGTCTAAGTTGAGAGAGCTTGTGGATGTCACCAGTAACCTTTTCTTTATTGGTTCCCTTATGTACCTGGCCAAGACCGTGAGAGCTGATGTGGCCTTCGCAGACACATTTCTCAGAGTTTCCAGGGGCACGACATCTGGAGGCCGCACTCCGTGGTACATTACGTACTCTCCACACCACAAGTCGGACTGTGATACAGAGCAAATACATCTCTTTTTGTTGATGGTTACACTGATAGTGACTTGGCTCATGATGTTGACGCTTGCAGTTGCATCTGGTACTCTTTCTCATTGAAGGGACTGATGGTTCCTCGAAAGTTGCAAACAAGGATGTGTGGCCCAGAGCTCAAGTGAAACACACTATGTAGTCAATGGTGCATGTGAGAGCTTCTGGCTAAGTCGGTGGCTGACTTGGCGTCCAGATTTCCCACTCATAGCACTGGGAGTAGCCAGCCTGGTACAAAGGCCCTTTGCCTGAGTGTTTCGGGACCACACTAAGGACTGTAACCACACTAAGGTGTACCTAGCGTGTCCTGCCGGTCACGAATTGGTCTCCCGTGAGTTCGTGGTTCCTTACAATGTCGTAGCTAATATTTTCATGGTCAGACCAAGTCCGGAGGCATGCGTCTTGGCCACCCGGAGCTCTCCTTTGATGGCACCTGATCCAGCCACGTTGAAGGAAGCACTCTTGAATGAGGATATACAGCTCTTGCGAGCTGCTTGTGAGGATGAGTTGAGATCCATTTGTGAGCACAATGCCCATGAGGTTGTTGACCTCCCGCCTGGCTGGAAGAATTTGCAGGCCAAGGTAGTATTTTGAAAGAAGATGAAGCTTGATGATGCACTGGATCGCTGCAAGGCTTGCTTGATGGCAAAGGAGACAAGTTTAGGGTACGGATTTTCCTAATGACTTTACACCCATTGTCCGTATGAACACCGCTCGTGCCCTGTTCAGGGTCCTTGCGCAACACGGTAGGGAGCTATACCAGATGGATGTGAACAATATATTCAGACATGACACTCTAGAGAAGGAGATCTACATGGTCAAGCCACTTGGCTTCGAGGTCGATGACAAGGTCTGGTACTTGTGCAAGGCTTTGTATGGCCTGAACTAGACCCCCGGTGCTAGAACAAGGAAAGAACTGGCACACTGACGCGTGTCGGATATGAGAAGAGTTGCGTTGATCCATCCCTCTTGTTCTGAAGAACACCTGAGTACTTCACCGCCATCTTGGTCCATGTGGATAACCTCCTGATTGTTAGCTACTGAGCTAACCACCTCTGGCAGAGAAGCTGCGAAACCGAAAAGCTCACAAAGGTTTTTATGCCTTCTTCCTTTGTTGACATGTGTCATGCACCCCAAACTTAATCAGGCATACACTTCACCTTCAAGAGTACTAACGCCTTAGCATTACATCTCAAGAAGAGCTCAAGTCGTCAATACGGAAGAGAGCATCAAGCAAGGGTTAATTGATCAGCATGCAAGACAAGTCCTTTTATAGCTGTCTGTGCAGTCTTAGAACTCAAAAGCACATTCCTGAGAAGTGGCTTGACCCTGCCACATCACCAAGAGACTTGCACTGTGGGCTTGACACATAAGCATCCTTGTGCCAAGGTGACTGATCTGCCGTGTTGCTCCCCAGAAGCTACGGACTTTCTTTCTTGGAAGCTTCCATAACAACCAAGATGTGCATGGAGCCAGGATTGAACTCATGACCTCTCACTTGGCCAAATCAACAAAATGGCCAAGTTAACCACTCACCTACATGGTGTACTCACAGGTCATATCTCACATGAGACAGAGCATAGTTGAGTCACCCTACAACAAATCCAGGGGTCATACCTCCACAAGGGGTAGAGCGAACCTGATCCGTCGCACAAGACTGAACAAGGGGCAAACATATTCAACAAATCTCTTCCTTGCATCTTGCGTCAGTTTCCATCATCATTCTTCATCACTTGCGTTGACCATGCCGATACCTTGCCTGCCCGCCTGGTGGAGATCCTTGTCCAATGGCTTTGTAAGCATGTCAGCCTGGTTCAGCTTGGTGCCGACATACTCCTCCTCCACTGTCTGCTTGTAGACCAAGTCCCGAGCATAGTGGTAGCGGATCTCGATGTGCTTTATGCGCCTGGACAGAACTGGGTTCTTGGACATGTCAATTGCGTTCATGTTGTCAATCTTGACGATTATCGCCGTTGCCTGTGGTGCATTCATATCAGAGAGCAAGCTGCAAAGCCACTGCACCTCTTTACACACCTCAGCCAATGCAATGCACTCAGCTTCAACTGTTGACAGAGAGACACACTTCTGCTTGCGAATCGCCCAACTGACAGCACCTCCATTTAGCATACACATGAAGTTGGAGGTGGATTTTCTGTCATCGATATTGCCTTCCCAGTCAGCGTCGGTGTAGCACATGAGACGGAGTGACGCGGATCCAGCGATGCCTCCAAACTGGAGTCCCACATGTCGCGTCCCCTTAAGGTAGTGCATGATGCGCTTCACAGCCTGCCAGTGCAGTGGACCAAGATTGGCCACAAATCGGCTCACCTGCCCAACAACATGGGCTATATCTGGCCGGGTGGCGACCATGGCATACATCAGACTGCCCACTACAGACTGATATGGGATGGCCAGTATTTCAGTTTTCTCCGCTTCATTGGATGGAGACATTGAGGTGGAGAGTTTGCACTCCGAGCTCATGGGTGTGCTGGCAGGTTTGCAACCTTCCATGTCGTATTGTTTGAGGATGGAGTCAATGTATTTTGTCTTGTTGAGGCTGATGGTACCTGCTGCTCTGTTGCGCTTGATGGCAATTCCAAGATAGAAGTCAAGAGGACCCATGTCCTTCATCTTGAATCTGCTACTCAGCTGCCCCTTGAGATCGTCTAGCAGCTGCGTCGAAGAGGAGCATAGAATCAGGTCATCAACGTACAAGGCGACCAACATAGTCCCTTGATCACTCTCATGTACGTACATGCTAGGGTCATTGTTGCAGTGCATGAAGGACTCCTTCGCCATGAACGTGTCCATCTCCTGGTACCAAAGCCTTGGCGCTTGTTTTAGCCCATAGAGTGCCTTCACCAATTCGCACACCTTGTCCTCAGGAGCATCAACCCCCTCCGGAACCTCCATCAATACCTCCTTGTCAAGTTTGTCGTAAAGGAAGGCTGTCTTGACATCCATCTGGTGGACCTCCATGTTCTCGGCAGCAGCAATGGCGAGCATTGACCGGATGGAGGCAAATGTCCCAATTGGAGCAAAGGTCTCATCGTACTCTGCGCCAGGCCGTTGGGAGAACCCCTTTGCTACCACCCGTGCATTGTACTTGTCTATCTTGCCATCCTGTTTCCTTTTTACTTTCAGCACCCACTTGGACCCCACAACATGAGCTCCGGCAGGTCTTTCCACCAGCACCCATATCCCATTCTCTATAATGGAGCTGAGTTCACTGCGAATTGCTTCGTCCCACTCTGCTTTGTCAGGCCGAGTGAGTGCCTTTGCGACAGACGTTGGCTCCTCTTGAACCAAGAATAAATAGTTGAAGCCTGTCCATTCACCTCTATCCACGTCGTAATGTTGCCAATGTATTTTGAGGCGTGAACTGCTCCTTGAACCTGCTGGCTAGTGCTATTGATGTGAAGGCTGGAGGTCTGGTTTGTCGTTGATGATGGGAGAGGCATCCTCCTCATGTTCCGGTGGATCGGATACGACTGAATTAGAGTCTGATTCCTCTGAGTCATCTTCATGAGTTCCTCTCCCTGTTGCAGCACCTATCCCATGCCATTGTGCTGGTGCTTTGTCTCCCTCTTCAAGGAGAGTGAGCCACTCTCCCGGGTTTGGAGCGTTCTTGAGTTCAAGACGCTCTTCCTTACTCAGAGACTTTTCGTGGAAATCCACATCTTTGTTGCGAATGACCTTCTTGGTTCCTTGGTCCCACAGTCGATAAGCTTTGTGGGCGGTGTCATAGCCGATGAAAATGCACTTTCGTGCTCTGGCATCGAGCTTTCCAGGGCCCTCACTGGCCTGGACCTTGGCAAACCCGGTGCAACCGAACACCTTGAGATGGGAGGCGTCCGGCTTCCTGCCTAACCATGCTTCTTGAGGCGTCTTCAACTACTGTGTCTGCTTCTTCTTGCCTCTCCTTCACAGAGCTGCTGCAGGTGTGAGGTTCACAAGGTAGGTAGCCGTACGTGCTGCTTCAGCCCAGAACCTAGGAGGAAGCTTGGCGTCAAAGAGCATGCACCTTGTCATGCCTAGGAGCGTCTGGTTCATCCTCTCTGTTACGCCGTTGCTTTGAGGTGAGTAGGGCATAATTTTCTGGTGTTCAATGCCCTGTGTCTTGAGCCACTCCCTGCAAGCTTCGTACTCTCCCCCGTTGTCCGTCCTGAGTGCCATCACCTTCTTTCCACTCTGTCGCTCGACCATAGCGACAAAGGCCTGTAGATTCTCCTTCACCTCACTTTTCTTTTTGAGAAAGTATATCCAGACTTTGCAGCTGTTGTCGTTGATGCATGTGAGGAAATGTCTGTTGCCTCCATTTGACGGTATGCGAAAGGGACCACATACGTCAGAGTGGACGGGATCAAGAGGTGCGAGAGCACGCGTGCCATTGCTCTTGAAGGGTTTCCTTTTCGCCTTGCCTTGAAGGCATGGCTCACACATGATCTCCGCTCCCTCCACCTCATCACCTAGCTCCATCCCACGCACTAGCTCCTGCTTTCCCATGAGCTCCAATGTGCGATGAGCCATGTACCCAAAGCGCCTGTGCCACAGATTCTCGGAGGATGTGCACAGGCTAGAATGAACAGCCCCGGTGGCTGCATTTGCTTGCGGTTTTGATGCCGAATCATCTGTTGCCACTGCTTCCGCTGCTCCAACATGTCCTTCCTCATCTGAGTCTGCATCGCTGCTCTCCTAATTATCACTCTTGACCAAATATTCAGCCGTTGAAGTTGTCATTTTGGTCTGCAAGATGTAGAGTCCATCAACGCGAGGAACCTGTGCGACAACCTTCTTGGCAGAGTAGGAGATGTCGATGTCCTTGGTAGGAACTATCACCGCTTCCTTCTCTGTAAAGACCACTGTCATGCCATGGTCAGTTATCTTAGAGACAGAGAGCAGGTTGGCTGTGAAGGAGGGCAAGTAGACCACCCCCTCTAGCTTGAGGTCGGAATCTCCACCGTTGACACCCACTGTGACCAGCTTGTCACCAATCCCCTCAGCTGCCTCAACCTTGCCGTTGGCGACTCTGAAGTTCTTGTTACATGGAGCAAGAGAGATGAAGTCTCTCTTCTCGTAAGTGGTGTGCTCGTTTGTGCCCGAGTCAAGGCCATAGGCTCCTGGCCTGAGTATCGCCCTCCCTTTGTTGGAGGCACACTCAGCCATCAAGCTTGTGGGATCCTTCCCACCATTTCCCCCTCGCCATTCATCCCCGTCTCCTCCCTCTCTCTTGGGTGCACGGCACTCTCGAGCCCAGTGTCCAGCCTTGCCACAGTTGTGGCAGTTTCCTTGGCGCTTTGCACCCCTTCCACTGTTGCTAGTGCTATTGTTTCCCTTGTACCCAGAGGAGGAGGTATTGCGGAAGGTGCCGCTGCTCCGTGAGGCAAAGGCAGCCATGTTTGCTTCACTACTGCTACGACGCATGGCTTCATTCCGCACATACTCAGAGACGGTGGTGTAGGAAACTAGATCTTCAGTCCACCCTCCAATCACCGTTATCATGGGGCCCCAACTTTCCG
>SZWC01004123.1:83764-132281 GCA_023375785.1 Penium margaritaceum
GGCAGAGAAGCCGCGAAACCGAAAAGCTCACAAAGGTTTTTACACCTTCTTCCTTTGCAGGTATGTGTCGTGCACCCCAAACTTAATCAGGCATACACTTCACCTTCAAGAGTACTAACGCCTTAGCATTACATCTCAAGAAGAGCTCAAGTCGTCAATACGCAAGAGAGCATCAAGCAAGGGTTAATTGATCAGCATGCAAGACAAGTCCTTTTATAGCTGTCTGTCCAGTCCTAGAACTCAAAAGCACATTCCTGAGAAGTGGCTTGACCCTGCCACATCACCAAGAGACTTGTGCTGTGGGCTTGACACATAAGCATCCTTGTGCCAAGGTGACTGATCAGCCGTGTTTCTTCCCAGAAGCTACGGACTTTCTTTCTTGGAAGCTTCCATAACAACCAAGATGTGCATGGAGCCAGGATCGAACTCATGACCTCTCACTTGGCCAAATCAACAAAATGGCCAAGTTAACCACTCACCTACATGGTGTACTCACAGGTCATATCTCACATGAGACAGAGCATAGTTGAGTCACCCTACAACAAATCCAGGGGTCATACCTCCACAAGGGGCAGAGCGTTCTTGATCCGTCGTACAAGACTGAACAAGGGGCAAACATATTCAACACTGGTCATGTCTCCTTCCGTAGAGGCCCTGAAGGAGGCCAAAGCAATCCTTTAGGGTACCTACCAGATGAAGGACCTTGGTCTTGCAAGTGGTTTTTAGAGGATGGGGATTGTGATCATCGGCAGCGGATTCTCTTGCTAAACCAAGCCTGCTATGCCTGCGTTGTGGGGGAGCAATTTACTGGCCTCTTTGGTACAGTTCCCACAGTCTCCACCCTGATTATACTTGACTGTTATTATGCTTTGAAGGTGGATGATCCACTACAGGTGAGGGAGATATTGGACGTGAACATGTACTTGTGCCTCATCGGCTCTTTGATTTCCTGACCATGGCCACACGACTCGATATCACTTTCACCTTCAACCTCCTTTCAAGGTTCCTAAAGTGTCCTCGAACAAGAGCCCTTCAGGCAATTGTACAATTGGTGCCGTACATGATTTCCACGCCATACCTCAGATACACAGAGAGTGACTGGGCCTAGATCCTTGATGGACGCAGTTGGACCGGCTACGTGTTCTTGCTCGGTGGCACCGTTATGTTGTGGTACAACTAGGGCTATACTACACGTTGATCGACAGAGGCTGAGTATGTTGCACAAGAGAATGGGACTACAAAGGCAGTGTGGCAGCACCACCTGCTTTGTGAGTTGCATCATTATGTACCTTGCATCATTCTATGCTATGAAAACCAAAGTGCCCTTTTCATTGCAAAGAACTCTGGTGTGTCTCATGAATGCATGAAGCATATTACTGTTGAGCATCACTTTGTGTGCGGTATGGTGGAGCTACGGGTGAAATCTGTCATCAGGGTCGGCATAGACGTGCAGCAAGCTAACGTCTTGACCAAGGTACTGGTGCACAAGACGTTCATGGTGGCCATTTGTTCCATCCAGCTTTGCCTATAGCCTGAGGTTGGTTGAAAGAAGGGTGTGTGTGTGTATTGACTGTTGAGTATCTCGTTGCACACTTTTATCAGTTCTGTACGTGTATGGATATGCGTATTATTGGGTCATGATAGAGTGTACTAATTGTTTGTTTTGTGGTTCAATTGGTAGCCCATCACATCTGTAATGCCCTCTTGTCTTGCTCCACATGCTCACTACATCATACATGTATAGGATACTAAGTGTCGTGACTGCGCTGGAGCTCCGTCCCAAAAGATGGGAGCCATCCTTGGTGAATCTCTCACACTTTGCTAGTAGTAATACACACCCAAACAGTGGCATGTGGCCATATGATCTGTGTTCTCATCGCTCTCACTATTGGGTTTTCTTGTGGGGAGCTTTAGCTCTTTGACATTCTAGGATGCCAGGGCTATCTCCTAGTTGTATGTGGGCTTCTGGGAGATTCTCATTCTTCCAGCCGGGTGCTGATCCTTAAGGGTCCTCGGTATCTACAAAGAGGTCAGGCTTGTCAGAAGAATGTAGCGAGGGGAGATGTCATTGGCAGAACCAATCAGAAGCAAAAATGCATGTGGAAGGAGCGGAGCATGTCAAACAGATGACGAAAGCAGGAAGGCGTGAAACGCAACGAGGAGTTAGGCCCGGAAGCTCGGAGAGACGTGATGTCCTGAACGGAGGAGTGAGGTAGACATGCAGTCAGCAAGAGAAAGTTGAGGTCGAGCGAGAGTAATGCGTTGATGGGAGTTGAGCGAAGATTTGAGAGTGACGAAGCGAGAAGGCATGAACTGAGAGTGGATGGCAAGAACAGAATGAGCGAAGAACGAGCAGAGTGAATACACGGCGATGAAGCCGCGGAACCAAAGGCGAAAAGGATGGAGAGACATGTTCTGGGTTAGACTCGAGGGAATGAACATCCTCCATATATACAAGCAGAAGAGGACAAAACAGAAGAGCAACGGCTTCTTTTCGCTAGCCGGACGCGGGCGACAGGTTTCACTTTATTAGGGGATTACTTGACCGGGAGACCTTAACAGTCGGGTGACCGGAAGACCGTTGGCCAAGGTGGTTCAGTGTCTGGACCTGAACCGTTATAGAGATATTTTTGATATTTCTCCCCCTCTTGTCAAGGCTTCATTCTGACACCCCCCCTTGAAGCTTGACAAGAGATACAGGGTTGCTTGGTACTGTGAGACAAGACCGGTCAACCAGAAGTATCACTCCCAGTATTCTACCCCATTAGAGGATGTAGGAGATTGAGGAGTGTAGGACTGTTCTTTTATTGTCCTTAGTTCTTCTTCCTCTTCAACTGTCCTGCGGTCTCTGATAAAGGGTTGCATCTGGAAGCGTCGTTCCTGCTCAAATAGACTGTATGGAGGAGGATCAAGAGGACCCGGACGTGGTTCAGGGCACTGCTCTCCTCTCTGGGGGGAGCAGTAGTACCTGATTGCTCGTATGGTCCGGGGAAGAGGTTGATGCCGATGTGCTTCGATGATGTAGTGGAATTCCTCATGGGTAGTAAGGTAAATAAGACCTTGCAGTTGAGTTTGGGCTTCTTCGCATTCACGTCGTCTTTGTACCATTCTGCGGGCATCTCTGCTACCTATGTTCCAAAGAACATCAAGAAGGTTGAAGCCATAGATATCCACATTGGAAATTTGTCGTCAAAGCTGACGATGCCATTGTGGGAGATTGTGACTCCCATCATCATCGATATATAGCCAGGCAATGTTGTGATCAAGAGCGGCAACTTCATTGAAGATGGCAATGGTTTGTCGTGTCCCTGCTATGAGGGGTAGAGGGTGACGAGCAGAGAGTGGTAAAATTTAGGGAGGAGAATAGTAAGAATGGTGAGTAGAACCGGTATCCTGTGTGCTGTAGAAGCAATCAATCTGGCCACAGAGCTTTGGAGAATGGTGGTGCGCTTGAGAAAATGCCAAGAAGTTGATGAAGATGATGGTGAGGCAGGTTTATCAACTGAGGGCGCAGAGTGTAGAGAATGCTTGCTGATGCCAGAGGCAATTGATGGCTGATGACAGGAAGTAGGCGCAGAGGCGATCTTCATACATCGCGACAGTTTCGGCGTGAGCGCAGGTCGTCGATATGAGCGATGCAACCGAGAAGATCCTTGGGCTGAGCGAAGATTGTAGCTGAAGGTAGGTGGTAGAAAAATGTCGATTGAGTGGGCACAGGGACAAAGCCACGTGCGCTGATGAGGTTTTCGGCATGGTCGCAGGTTGTCGCGAGACTGGCGATGCGACAAGGCGGATCCTTGTGCCGAGCGGAGGACGATGCAGAAAGTGGTGGATTTGATGCAGATGATATGGGCGCAGGGGCAAAACCACCTGCGTTGCTGTGTAGAGGAGAAAAATGCGGCAAGGGGAAGGCAAGCGCCGACACGCTGCAAGAAATCTGTTGCTGGCTTGGGTGCAGACCACTGCAAGATTGGCAGCTGGTACATGCAGATCCTTGTGCTGGTGGCAGATGCTAATGATTTCTTGATAGTGGGGCAGAAGCTGATGGTGACAGATATTGGACGCAGGGGCAAGCCGTGTGCGCTGTGGAAGTTTCGGCGTGGGTACAGGTCTTCGCGAAACAGGCGATGCGACCAGGCGGGTCCTTGTGCCGAGCGGTGAATGATGCGGAAACCGGCAGGAGACGACTGATGGTGGAGTGGACGCAGGGGCGGAAGCACGTGCCCTGCGAAGTGATGAGGAGAACGTTGGTGATGATGCTAATGAAGCTGATGCTGAGGCAGATTGAAGGACATAGAGGATGTGGGAGGGCTGATGTCGAAGAATGCACGGTGAGGATGAAGTGGAGAAGGATGAAGATGACGTTGGCGATGCCAGTGAAAGGAGATGAGGTTGCTGGCGACAGAGGAGGATCGAGCAATGTGAGGCATATTGTAAAAGAGGAGAATGAAGCAACCAGCTGCTCTGATGTCAGGAGAGTGATGGCTTGTTCCCCAATTTGCCCGAGACCAACGGGCAGAGAGACTGGTGGTGTCCGATGTCCTGTCAGCAAGAGAAAGTCAGCTGCGGAAGAAGAAGTAGTGAGGTAAGCAGAAATGTCCATCCGTGGATGTCAGGAGAGTGATGGCTTGTTCCCTAGTTGGCTCAAAACAGGAGTAGGAAGACTGGTGGTGTCCGATGTCCTGACGACGTACAGTAATCTATTGCTGCTGGTGACGCGAGGAGGCAGTGTGAGAGGGTAGCTCGGGAAGAAGATAGTGAAGATGATGAGGCTGATGTAGAAAGAGCAGATGGAGCAGATGAAGCAGGCAAGGACACTTGTGGCAGCTAGAGGAAGGTAGAAGAAGAATTCCTCTATGGGACGGAAAGATTGCGGGCGTCAGGAAGCGTTGAGGAAGGTGGCAACAGGTGGCGACTCGAGAGCTACTTGTGGCTGTTTTCGACGAACTGTCACCGATTGTTCGTCACGGGCACGGATTGGACGCAGGGCTTGATCAGGATGACGAGAAGTCATTCCAGCTTGAGGAGTTGTTAGAGCAGTGCTGCAAACGCCAGCTACTGCTAAAGCTGAGCGGAGTGAAGCAGCGGCGGCGGCAGATGAACGTTGGATGGAAAAGAGCGGCTTTTGCGGCAGAGAACTAAAGACTGATTCACGGGACACCAGGTGATGTTACGTGATGCTCTGATACCATGTCAGAAGAATGCAACGATGGGAGGTGTCAGTGGTAGAAGCAGTCAGAAGCAAAAAGGCATGTGGAAGGAGTGGAGCATGTCAAAAAGATGATGAAAGCAGGAAGGCGTGAAACGCAATGAGGAGTTCGGCGCGGAAGCTCGGAGAGATGTGATGTCCTGAACGGAGGAGCGAGGTAGACAGACAGTCAGTGAGAGAAAGTTGAGGTCGAGCGAGAGTAATGCGTTCATGGAAGTTGAGCGAAGAGTTGAGAGTGAGGGAGAGAGAAGGCATGAACTGAGAGTGGATGGCAAGAATAGAATGAGCGAAGAGCGAGCAGAGAGAAGACACGGCGGTGAAGCTATGGAACCAAAGGCGAACAGGATGGAGAGAACTGTTGTGGATTAGACTCAAGGGAATGAACATCCTTGATATATACAAGCAGAACAGGATAAAACAGAAGAGCAACAGCTTCTTTTCTACAACCAGACATGGGCGTCAGGTGTCACTTTATTATGGGATAACTTGACCGGGAGACCTTAACAGTCGGGTGACCGGAAGACCGTTGGCCAAGGTGGTTCGGTGTCTGGACCTGGACCGTTATAGAGATATTTTTGATATTTCTCCTCCTCTTGTCAAGGCTTCATTCTGACAGGGCTTGACCCATGGTGGCAGCATACTCTTGACGTGTATCATGCACGAACAGGAGTCACACTCACCAGCTTGTGCTCAACTCTTGCTCCTAGTTCCCACTTGTCAAGACTCCTGAATCTCACTAATTTCCATGTGATTTTGAGTCATGGAGTGTGTCTCATGGGAATCTCCCAACACTCTTTTCCCTACAGTCCATAGTTATACAGACTTAGTAGACTAGCCAGTGGTATCACAGCAAGGAGAGAACATTCCTCCCATATTCTTCAGCTCATAGATCTTCGACCATTTTTAAGTTCCATCATGGTGCCGCGGCTACCTCTCGCAATCACAGCATTGTCGGCAACAACAACACCTTCCCAATTGATGCATATGAGGGTGCGAGAAAGTGACAAAAATAGGTTGCTCAATAAAAAACATCTGGCATGAAACATAAATAGAAGATTTTTCACAGGTTCGAACTCACTTTACAAAACTCGAATCGGAGTCCGTTTGAGTGAGATATGGATTTCCAGAATTTGGAGATCGTGGGTTGGGTTCAAGTGACGACTTGAGCACTTTGAGCTCAAAAGGCGGCAAAATTTTGACCAGGATGGCTGAGAGCGGCCTTCAAGGAGAAAAGGCTTCTGGAGGACCTCCAGGAGACTTCAAAGAAGGATAATTCCATGATCATTGGCCCTGCAGGTCGTGGGAGACATAATTCTCATGCATGACAATGTGACTGCCGCTCATCACGCTAGGTTAGGAGAGTGTGCTAGAGGGTCAACTTTGATAGAGTGTATCTCAGTGTTCAATAGGCCAAATGAGGCATAAAGGGCTTGTTAGAAAGCTGTGATCATGTAATTTCTCACTCAAGATTCCATTCACATATTTTCATTCTCTGCAGACCTACATTCACTTCCGTAATCCTGTCTGTGCAACTTCCTGCAACTCCCTCTCACAAACATTTGGTCCTACCTAGGCGGCTCTTGGTGCGCCTGATCACATCCCTGAGGGTTGTCCCAGTCTTCACCAGTGGTGTCAGAGCTAGAACAAGGCTTTGCCTCATCCTTGAGGCAATCCTTGCATCCTGTTGTGTTAGAGAGCTAGTTGTGGACTGAACGTTGCACTACCATGGCGACATCTGCTTCCGTGGTGGCCAACGTCAACATCGCCAAGTTTGAAGGCAAGAAATTCTTCAACTGGAGCAACAACATGAAGATGGTAATGATGGAGAAGGTTCTCTAGAGCCATGTGGATGAGAAGGAACCAGCTGAAGGCTCTCTCTCCCCCTCTCTCTCTCTCTCTCTCTCTCTTTCTCTCTCTCTCTCTCTCTCTCTCTCTCTCTCTCTCTCTCTCTCTCTCTCTCTCTCTTTCTCTCTCTCTCTCTCTCTCTCTCTCTCTCTTTCTCTCTCTCTCCCTCTCTCTCTCTCTCTCTCTCTCTCTCTCTCCCTCTCTCTCTCTCTCTCTCTCTCTCTCTCTGTGTGTCTCCTGGTGAGGCCTGTACCTACCGCAAAAGGCATGACCGCGCCCTCGTCACCATCTACCTCTTCCTTGTCGAACGGCAGCAAATCCTTATCCATTGCATCCTCACGCCAAAGTAGGTTTGGAAAAAGCTTGAGTCCACTTATGCTTCCAAGTCAATCTTCATGAACATGCACCTGCATTGTCGCTTTCACACTTTGAATATGGATGAGTCCAGATCCATGATTGACTACATGAACATGGCGAAGTCTTTCTTTGACCAGCTTGCTGCAATTGAGGACCTTGTCGAGAAACGTGTGCTCATGCTAACCATCTTCTCTGGCCTTCCTAGCAGCTATAATCCTCTCATTGTTTCCCTGGACCAGCATGGCGACGAGCTCTTCCTCAATGACGTGGAGAAGAGCCTGATGTTTGAGGAGGAGTATCGCAAGGGAGATGAAGACGGAAGCAGACAGGACGGTGCTCTCATCACAAACTCTGGTCATGGGGGTGGTGGTGCACCAACCAGGGGCAGCGGCAAAGGAGGGAAGAAGAAGAGGAACTACCACTACTACAAGAAGCCAGGCCATTGGGCATGCAAATGCTGGAAGAAGAAGGCGGACCTTGCGACAGGAGTGGGAGTGGGAAAACAGTCCGACGCTTCCATGAATGCAGTAGATTGGAAGAGTGGATATTCGTGACTAGCATCCGGGTCCTGCACGTCTCCGACAACACGGCCTTGTTCTGTATCATAGACTCAGGAGCCACGCGACACATGTCGTGTTGCTGAGAGTGGTTTGTGGTCTATACCGCCATTGAGCCTCGTCGGGTGTACATGGGGGACAACCATGTACAAATGGCGGTTGGGGAGGGTGAGATTGTATTTTGTGCTTCAATTGAGGGCAAGCATGTGGAACATCGTGTGAAAGGGGTACTCCATGTTCAGGGGCTGGCAACCTCCTCTTTGTTTCTTCTCTCGTCTCCGAAGGCATGCAAGTCCACTTCGAGATTGGTGGCTGTACCATCTTTGCCTGTACAGGTCGTGTGCTTGCAAAAGTGGACAAGGAGGACGGTCTTTACCGTCTCTATGTGGTGTTGGTGAAGGAAGCCAACTCAGCGTTAGCGGCAAGAGAGAGAAAACACGACATCAGCCTATGGCACTGTCGGCTTGGTCACCTCGGCTTTGGTGACATCATCTCCATACAGCAGATGGTCTGCGACCTGGAGCTCAAAGGGTATCAGAAGATGACAAAAAGGTGTTTCTCGATAAAAATTGTTTGAAACTATAGCTATATAGAGGATATTTCACAGGCTCTAACACATTTTACAGAATTCAATTTGGAGTCCGTTTGAGTAATGGACTTTCATCCTTTCGAGATCATGGGCTGGGTTCAAGTGACCAACGCAGCTTCCTGAGTACTTTCAGCTCAAAAGTTGGCAGATTTATTAACCAGGATGGCTGAGAGTGGCCTTCAAGGAGAAACAATGGTTGGAGGACCTTAAGGAGACTTCATAGAAGGACCATTCTATGATTATTGGCTGAGTAGCTCGTGGGAGACATAATTCTCATGCATGACAATGTAACTGCCCCTCATCTCGCTAGGCTAGGAGTGCGCTAGAGGGACAACTTTGACAAAGTATATCTCAGTTCTCCCTCGGCCAAATGAGGCACATAAGGGTTTGTTAGAAAGGTTTGATCATGTAATTTTTGACTCAAAGGTTTATTCATATATTCACATTCTCTGCAAACCTACATTCACCTCCGTAATTGCTGTTTGTGTAACTCGTTGCAACTCCCTCTCACAAACAGTTCGTCCTGCCTAGGCGGCTCTTGGTGAGTCTGATCACCTCCTTGAGTTTTGTCCAGTCTTCATCATGTTGAAATAGTATGCACCTTGTCCACTGCCTAGCTGGCTAGCTACACATACAGACAAGGCATGCACTGCTCTATGGAGTACGTCCCCTTGGTCTGTTATGAGATGGACAGGGAATGCACTGTGCATAATGGGTATGTCCCCTGTGGCTCATCATAGGAACCTATAATTTTTGGCATGGTTGAATAGGCACCGGAGTCTCAAATGAGAGGTCGCGGGTTCAAACCCTGAGACAGTCGTAATTTTCTTTGTGGCCCAAACTGGGATAGGAAGCTTCTAGGAAGCTTACTAGAGCCTGGCTTGAGGATGAAACTTGGCGGTCTAAGGACGCGCCAAGTAGGACTGTAGGTTGAGGTTGGCTCCATGGAGCCACTACAAGCAGAAGCTTTAGCAAAGCTTTACAAGTGTAAAATCTTGTACCTTGCATGCATCCATTTACAGTTCTTACCTTTGAGACTCCTCGCAGAGTGTCCAACCAAAGGTAGACACTAAAGACCAACATGCGGACTTCGTGAGGTTGCAAACCAAATGAACCTAAAGTATGGATCCCTCGTTCAAGAGGGATATGTTATCTTGGTTGCATACCAAGAGCGGTTGGCGGCCTCCCATGTCGGGACCCGTTTTCTAGACCGTTGCTATCTGGCGCATTGACAAAGGGTTATGGACCCACACTTCTGGTTCTAAGGCACGCTTCCAAGACCGACTAGTGCGTGGTCTTGCAGGACGCACAGGTACAAGAGGTACACGAAGATCGGACGGCTCCAATCTGCTCCATCGGCTCCATCGGCTTCTTCAGGTAGGGTGCGTGCACGTGGCGGACTAGAGGACAAGGAACAGCTCTGTCCATGTTGGAAGAGACCCCCGAACCCCAACGGGATTAAGCTCTACCCCTCTTTAGAAGGTGGTACGACCCCGAGTCCGTTCTCTGACGACGGCACCATTGCCTTAGGCGATCATCGGCGGGACGAAAATGCAACGGAACCAACTGCACCTTTGACAACGATCGCAGTCACCAGCCTCATCAGCCTCATCGGCCTCAATGAAGTAGAGTAGCAGCAAAGCAGAGAAGACGAGTTACCGCAAAAAATGCCGGATCCGACTCAAGCCTGCCTTGAGGCGGGTATATCGATATTCACAGGGACAGGCTTTCCCTTGTAGAAATGGTAGTGTGAGATTGTCATGAACGTGTGTGGCTACCTCGACATCCTAAAAGGGACCGAGATAGCACCCGCCAATGCGATTGTGACGACGCATGCGGCTGACCTTGCAGCATGGACGATGAAGAACAACATGGCTCTCGCCATTCTTGTGACGTCCATCAATGAGACTCAACACTCCCATATCACAGGATGCACGTTGGCTGCCGAGGCCTAGTCAAAACTCTCACGCGTGCATCAATCAAATGCCCTAGCAAACACACTCTTCATCTTCCAAAGGTTGATGTCGATGAGGGTGAGCGAAGGAGACTTGATACCCGCATTTTTGCAGTCGTTCGACGACATGCTGCAAGAGGTCCAGCAAATGGAATGGAATCTCGACTCCAACATGTGTGCCATGATCCTTCTAATGGCGCTGCTGGAAAGCTGGGGGTCCTTGATCACCGTATTTGGCTGTTGGAAGGAGGCGGATCTGACATATGAGGCTGTCGCCGAACACGTCCGCAACGAGTCCATGCAATGCTGTGACAGTGAGGCAAACATCTCAGCATATGCCTCTCGCTTCGGTGGACAAGGTGCAAGCTCTCGCTCCAGTCAAGGCAACAACGGAAGCGGTGGCGGTGGAGGGAAAGGCAACGGTGGCAGGAAGAGTTCCAAGAAGCCCAGCAATTGCCACAACTGTGGCAAGGCTGGGCAATGGGCTAGGGACTGCCGTAGTCCCAAGAAAGAAGGCGGAAACAAAGGTGGGAAGGAGAAGAAGGAGCTCACCAACATGATGGCTAGGGGGTTGCCCATGAAGGGGGCAACAATCCTTAGGCCCGGGGCATTCGCCCTTGACTCGGGCACCAACCACCACTCATCAGAAGAGAAGGGTGGATTTGTCTCCATGGCCGAATCTGTCATGCGCATCAAGTGTGCAAACGGCGGCGTCGTCCAAGCCATGGGCGAAGGGGACAAGGTGATCACGTTCAACGTGAACAGTGCGGAGAAGGCGGTCAACCTTCAAAAGGTGGTGTACATGTCCTCCTTTGCAGCCAACTTGCTGTCCGTCTCACAAATCACCGACAACAACATGACAGTGGTGTTCACCAACAAGGAAGCGGTGTCCCTAAAAAATGAGGACATCCAGATTTTGTACACCAAAGACGACCTCATGCTTCAAGTTCCAAGAGTCNGCCCTTGACTCGGGCACCAACCACCACTCATCAAAAGAGAAGGGTGGATTTGTCTCCATGGCCGAATCTGTCATGCGCATCAAGTGTGCAAACGGCGGCGTCGTCCAAGCCATGGGCGAAGGGGACAAGGTGATCACGTTCAACGTGAACAGTGCGGAGAAGGCGGTCAACCTTCAAAAGGTGGTGTACATGTCCTCCTTTGCAGCCAACTTGCTGTCCGTCTCACAAATCACCGACAACAACATGACAGTGGTGTTCACCAACAAGGAAGCGGTGGCCCTAAAAAGCAAGGACATCCAGATTTTTTACACCAAAGATGACCTTATGCTTCAAGTTCTAAGAGTTGACGGCCTCTACGTGCTTCAAACCAAAGTCACCAAGGCGTCAGATGAGGGACTCGCATGTGCCACCAAGACAGTGCCACCGGAGCCAAAGGATGCACTGGCGACCATTGCGACCGCCACATCAACCAAGGACACTGATGTTGAGCTGTGGCACCGGCGATTTGGCCACGTGGCCAAAAGTACGCTGCATAAGATGCAGGAGCAAGAGGTAGTCCGCGGAATGGAAGGGTGCACCATGAAGCATGGCGAAGGGTGTACATTGTGTGAACCGTGCCTCCAAGTGAAGGCAAAGAAGACGTCGTTTGGGAAAGGAGGTCAACGAGCAGAGCATGTCTTGGAACTGATACACAGTGACGCGTGTGGACCCTTCTACACATCGTTTAACGAAGGAAGAAAGTACTTCCTAACCTTTATTGATGACCACAGTCGCAAGTTGTGGATCTACTTCCTCAAAACCAAGGGAGAGGTCAAGGAGAAGCTCCTCGAGTTCGTCGCCATGGTGGAGCAGCAAACGTCCAAGAAAGTTAAGTCGCTCCAAAGTGACAACGGGGGTGAGTACCAGGCATGCAAGCCTTGGCTCAAGCATCATGGCATCCGCCACGAGCAAACCACCCCTTACAACCCCTAAAGCAACGGCGTTGCTGAGAGGATGAACCAGACCCTACTCTGCATGGTGTGAAGCATGCTCTTCGACGCCAAGCTCCCACCTCGCTTTTGGGCTGAAGCATCAACAACGACTTGCTACCTCTTGAACCTCATACCAGCGACCGCCTTGCGGAAGCGTGGAAAGGAGCAGGACAAGTAGCTGAAGACCCCACAGGAAGCATGGTCGGGAAAGAAATCCAACGCATCTCATCCGAACGTGTTTGGATCAACTGCATGGGTGAAGATCCAGTCGGGAGAAGGTGGAGGTAAGCTGGACGCACGTTCGAGGAAGTGCGTCATGGTTGGGTACGACACATCACACAAAGCCTATCGGCTTTGGGACCATGCAGCAGGTAAGCTCGTGAGGAGCCACGATGTCGTGTTTGACGAACGCACCCTTGGAAAGGGAGAGCTGTTGGACCCGATCCTTGCTCCCAAAGCGTGAGAGTGGATAGTGTTGCTGGAGTCCGGAGAGCAAGCACCCGACAACTGGCTCGCTGTGCTAGCAGGTGGTGGGAATGGGAGAGTAGCTGCAGAGGATGACGCAACATCTGACATGGACATGGATACTGAAGCGTCTAGAGCTTCTGAGTCTGACTTGGATTCTGAAGACTCTTCTGACGATGACGACGACGACATACCACCACCTGTGGAAGTACCAGCACCAAAGCAAGAAGCCGCACCAGCACCCCGGCACAGTTTGCGACCAAAGAAAGCACCTTTGCAGTATGAGGATGATTGGACTGGCCTTAGCTAGTCGTGCATGGCTTGTGGAGAGCCATCCACAGTGGCGGAAGCCATGAATGGCCCAGATGCGGCCAAGTGGAAGGAGGTAGTGGAAAGCGAGCTCGTCTCCATTGCTGAGAACGGCACGTGGGTGCTGGTGGATAGACCCGACAAGGCCCACATGGTGGGATCCAAGTGGGTCCTCCAAGTGAAGAAGAAGCAAGACGGCACCATCGACAAGTTCAAGGCAAGGGTAGTGGCTAAGGGGTTCTCCCAATGCCGAGGCCCCGAGTACGATGAGACATTCGCGCTTGTCGTGACATTTGCCTCCATCCGCTATCTCCTTGGCATTCCAGCCGCAAAGAGCCTGGAGATACACCAGATGGACGTCAGGACAACTTTTCCTTATAGGAAGCTCGATAAGGAAGTGCTGATGGAGGTACACGAAGGAGTCAAAGCTCCCAAGGACAAGGTGTGCAAGTTGCTCGAAGCGCACTACGGGCTAAAACAGGCCCCAAGGCTGTGGTACAAAGAGATGGATGGTTTCATGACCGGTCTCTCCTTCACGCATTTCCAGAATGACCCGAGCATGTACGTGCGCGATGATGGGAGAGGGCTGATGCTGGTTGCGCTGTACGTGGATGATCTGATCATCTGCTCATCTTCGGTCGAGCTGCTGGATGAGCTGAAGTCTGACCTGAGCAAAAGGTTCAAGATGAAGGACATGGGTCCCCTCGAGTACTACCTCGGGATCGCCATCCACCGCAACCAAGTAGCAGGCACCATCGAACTCAACCAAACCAAATACATCGGTGAGGTACTGAAGCGCTACCACATGGAAGACTGGAAACCTATCAGCATCCCAATGACGACCGATACGAAGCTGAAGGCCTCCGTGTCGCCAAGAAATGAAGCAGAACAAAGGGAGATGCAAGATATCCCCTACCAGTCCACCGTGGGTAGCATCATGTATGCCATGGTAGGGACTCGTCCGGACATCTGCTATGCTGTAGGACAAGTGACCAGATTCGTAGCCAACCCTGGGCCACAACATTGGCAGGCAGTCAAGCGCATCTTGCGCTACCTGCAGAAGACACGTCACATGGGCCTCGTCCCTGGAGGCCAAGAAGGAACGGAACCCCTTCGCCTAAAGTGCTACACCGACACTGACTGGGAAAGAAATCTCGACGACAGGAAATCCACCTCTGCATACCTGTGTATCTTGAATGGCGCTGCCATCTCATGGGCCAGTAGGAAGCAAGATTGTGTTTCCGTGTCCACGGCTGAGGCAGATTACGTTGATCTGTCTAAGTTGTGCAAGGAGACTCAGTGGCTGTGCAGCCTGCTTGGTGAAATGACAGTGCAACAGCAGGACGCCACGGTTGTACACGTGGACAACATGAGCGCCATCTTGATGGCTGAAGATGAGATCATCTCCTAGCAAACGATGCACATCGACATACGTTACCACTAATCACATGACCTAGTCATGAAGAACGTGGTGGACTTGCAGCATTGCGGAACGAAGAGCATGCTTGCTAACTGCATGACCAAGCCGTTGGAGAGTGACTTGTACTATGCAGGCATTCGTGGATTTTTCATAAGGAGTGCGGTAGAGGAAGGGTGAGCTCCAAGGCATTGATGGAGCCCAGTAAGCGCTAGATGGACAGAGGTGCAAGAGAGAGATTTGTTAAAATAGTATGCACCTTGTCCACTGCCTAGCTAGCTAGCTACACATACAGACAAGGCATGCACTGCTTTATGGAGTATGTCCCCTTAATCTGTTATGAGATGGGCCATAAATGCACTACCCATAATGGGTATGTCCCCTGTGTTGGCTCTAGTGGGTGTGGAGGCACCCTCAAGGATGCCTAGCTCTTGCTGGTACACACTACCAGTGTTTGGGGCAGCCAATGGACACCTTTCGGGAAGAGTGTGGAGTACAAGGATCACGGATGTGAGTGGGCAGAACACGTCGCATTCAGTAGAACTGAATCGAAACACGATTTTGTTACTTAGCATAGTGAGATTACATCAGATCCTTATAGCCTGTGATCTAAGCTTTCCAACCCATCCAAGCACGCCCAAAACAGAGGAGTAGAGCCCCTGCTACGGCCGTAGAAGTAACCCTTGGTGGATCCGCCCACCTTGCCTTGCACGCTAGGCAACGGGAGGCGCTTCGACGATGACCCGTCGAAGCGCCTTTCCTTGTCCAGAAGTCAAGGAGAAGTTCACCCTGGTCAAGGAGATTCTTCTGGTTGCTTCCTTTATGGCCCTGGTGCATTTGGGGGTCGTTGGAGACGAACTCAGATCACTGGCGGTGGATTATCCCGCCACCCATGGCGGGTACCAGATTCCACCCCCCAAACACCCGATTTTCGGGCTAGGCTAATTTTCTGAATACTCACTCAAATCGAGCGAATCAAAGCTCGATCCTGCATGGAAAAATCCAAGACATCCAAAGTGAGATCAGGTGTTCGACCACTCCTCAGTGGTCAAACCAGGAAGTACACTCAACGGCACTCATGGCAAGGGGCACACCATGTCAACAATCTCCCCCTTGCACCGCAGCCTTGATGCCCTGTCCTTGGAACCTGTAGCATTTCAAAACTTCACAGCACAGACCGAGCTCCATGCAGCTTGTGTCGTGTCTGTCCTTGGACTGTGCCTTGGTCATGGTGTCGGCGAGCATGCGCTTAGTGCCACAATGCACGATAGCTGCATCTCCCTTTGCCACCAAGTCCCGCGCATAGTGATGACGGATCTCGATGTGCTTGGTCCTCCTGTGCAACACTGGGTTCTGGGTGAGGCTGATGGCACTCATGTTGTCAACGTTGAGTACCGTCGGCTTTCTTTGTGGCACGCCGATCTCCTTTAGCAGCTGCCTCAGCCACACCGCCTCCTTTGCGGCTTCCGCGAGCGCGATGTACTCCGCTTCGGTGCTGGACAACGCCACGCAGTCCTGCTTCCTGCTTGTCCATGAAACCGCTGCACCACCAAGCAAAAACACGTACCCGGACGTTGATTTTCTGTCATCCATGTCACCAGCCCAGTCGGCATCCGAGTAGCCGACCAACTCGATGGAGTCGTCACGCGCTCCCCCTCCAAACACGAGCCGTAACTGTTTTGTCGCCTTGAGATAACGGAGGATCCGCTTCACCGCTTGCCAATACAGCGGCCCGGGGTCAGCAACGTAGCAGCTCACTTGGCCCTCCGCAAAGGCCAGGTCGGGCCGCGTCGCCACCATGGCGTACATGATGCTCCCCACTGCGGACTGGTATGGCACACCTGCCATCTCCTCCTTCTCCTCGTCCGTGCTCGGGCCCATGCTCGAGCTTAGCTCACACGTGGTGGTCATGGGTGTGCCGATGGGGTTGCACTCCTCCATGTTGTTGCGGCGGAGCACCTCTTGCACGTACTTTGCCTACCCCATCTCGAGCGTGCGTGCCTTGCGGTCCCTCTTGATGGCAACGCCGAGGTAGTACTCGAGCTCGTCCATGTCAGTCATTTTGAACCGACCACCCAGCTGCCGCTTCAGGTTCACCAACTCCTCCATGTCCGATGACACGAGGATGAGATCATCCACGTAGAGTGCCACAATCTGGTGCAACCCCGGCTGCTTCCGCACGTACACGCTGTGATCCGCCTCGCAGCGCTTGAAGCCAAGCTCGGCCATAAAGCTCAGGTACCACATGAGTGGCGCTTGCTTCAGCCCGTAGAGTGCCTTGCGAAGCTGGCACACCTTCCCCGGCGGTGCGTCCACCCCCTCCGGCACCTCCATGTAGACCTCCTTGTCCAGGTCACCGTTGAGGAACGCAGTTTTCACATCCATTTGGTGGACTTCGTAGTCGCGCACCGCCGCCACCGAGAGGATGGAGCGAATGGAGGCGAACTTCGCCACCGGCGCGAATGTTTACTCGTAGTATTCACCCTTTCGCTGAGCGTACCCCTTCCTGACCAGCCGTGCCTTGTACCGCTCCACCTTCCCCTCCTTGGTGAGCTTCTTCTTGAAGATTCACTTGGAGCCGATGATTTTCGCGCCCTCCGGCCTGTCAATGAGCTGCCAAGTGCCATTCTCTTCATGGGAGACGAGCTCAGATTTTATAGCTCCCTCCCACTCAGCCCCATCCTTCCGCTGCAATGCCTCCTTGACGGTCTCGGGCTCCTCTTGCGCAAAGAATGCTCGAGCGAGCCGAGTCCAGATGCCCTCTGCGGCATCGTACCTCTTTGCCGTCCTCCTTGCGCGTCCGCTTCTTTGGGGCTGCTGCTGTTGAGGCTGCTGCTGCTGCTGCCGTTGCTGCTGCTGTTGCTGCCCCCTCGCGGTGCCAATCGCACCGCTGGCCTGCTCCCCCTCTCTCGGGGACCGTGGAGATGCGGGCTCATTCCCCACCTCTTCGTTCAGCTCCACTGCTGCCGGTGCTTCGGACTCATTGTCCAACTCGGCGGAATGCAAATCAGCCGCTCCCACATCGCCCGGATGGCTCTCGCCGGCTGGAGCCGATGGGACGTCACCCTCTTTTGCATCCTCCGGCGTCTCACCCTCAAGGAGTGGCAGCCACTCCCCACGCTTGGAGAGACCCGCGTCCTTGTCCGTCCAATGGCTGGCCTCGTCAAACGTGACGTCGTGACTCTTCACGATCTGCTGCCTCCGCGGGTCAAAGAGCCGGTACGCCTTGCTCCCGCTCTCGTACCCGACGAAGATGCACCGGCGAGTCCGCGGGTCCAGCTTGCCCCGCCCCTCCCGTGCCTGCACAACAACATGTGCAACACAACCAAACGTGCAGAGGTGTACCACAGTTGGCTTCCTCCCGCTCCACACTTCTTGTGGCGTCTTCCACACCTTGGACTCCGCGTATTTTAGTGGCTTCGTCGGCGTCAGGTTCATGATGTACGCCGCTGTCCGTGCCGCCTCACCCTAGTACCGCTGCGCAAGGCTGGCATCACTCAACATGGACCGGACCATGTTGAGGGTGGTGCAGTTCGCCCTCTCGGCGACGCCGTTCTGCTGCGGAGAATGTGGCGTAGTTTTCTGCCACGCGATCCCCTTGCTCTTCATCCATGCCAAACAGCCCTCGTACTCGCCGTCGTTGTCGCTCCGGAACGCCTTCACCTTCAACTCCGTTTGGCGCTCCACAGCCGCCACAAACTCCTGTATACACGACAAGAAATCGCTCTTCCTCTTGATGATGTAGAGGTAGAGCTTGTGGCTGTGGTCATCGATGAAGGTGAAAAAGTAGCGCGCCCCACCAATGGAGGGCTCGAACGGTCCACACACATCGGTGTGCACTACCTCCAACTTTGCTGATGCACGCGTCCCCTTTCCTACAAACGGCTGCCGTGTCGCTTTGCCGACCACGCACGGCTCACACATGGCGTCCTTCGCTGCATCAAGGCTCTTGACCTCAAGACCCCGCACCACTTCCTTCTTCGCCATGTCCCTCACTGTTGAGGGAGCGATGTGGCACAACCGGCGATGCCACAGGTCCAGGTCCCCTTCATCCTTCGTCATGAGGTTGGCGGCGTTGGTCCTCACCGTATCGGCAAGAACCTTGGTACGGAGAAGGTACAGGTCCTCCTCCCTCTTGCCACGTGCAATCACCTCGCCGTCCCCCTCCTTCCGGATGATAGCCTCCCTCTTGTTGAAGAGTACCTCGAGCCCCTTGTCGGTAAGGCGGCTCACTGACAGCAGGTTTGCCCCAAAGTTGGGCATGTGGAGNACATTGCCTTCGCCCGCGGCCAACTCCGTTTTGCCGTTGGCCACTGTCATGCGCCGCTCGGTGGCGCCGTAGGTGACGAACGCCGCCCGGTTGCATTGTGTGTGGCGGCCTGATCCGGAGTCGATCACAGTGACTTCCGGATCTGTCAAGTTGGTAGACTCCCTGGCCATCATGGCTTGGGTATCCTTCTTCCCGCCCTTCCTGGGCTGGTCCGACTTCTTGTTGGGGCAATCACGTGCGTAGTGGCCCTGTTTGCCACAATTGTAGCACTCCCCCTTGTTGTCACCTCTCTTGGTGCCATGGTTGGCACCCTTCCCCTTCTTGCCTCCCCCTCCTCCTTGAGGACGGACGGCATAGGCGGAAGTTGATGTCGCTCCACTCTCTCTCCCACCACGCCGCATCCATTCGTTGCGGACGTACTCAGCCACCTTCGGGTACTTCAGCTCATCGGCGGACCAGCTGCCTACGACGGTGATCATGGGAATCCAACTGTCCGGCAAGGCCAAGAGGAGGATCATGGCTTGCAGCAGAGGGTCGACCTTCCACCCAGTGGCTACGCACTCGGCAGTCAAGGACTCAATCTGATGCAAGATCTCCATGATATCGTCGCCTTCTTTGGCTCGGAGGGTGACGAGCCTCTTGAAGACGAAGAGGTGGTTAGCAAGGTTGGTGGACTGGTAGATGGTGCAGAGTTTCTTCCAGGCCTCCGTGGCCTCCATGCATCCTTGAATGAGGGAGTGCTGCGTCGGAGCAAGCGCATATACCAACAAAGCAAGCGCCTTCTTGTTGCGCTTCTTGTACGCTTCCACTTCCTCTGGCGTCGCGGTACCCGGAGGGGCAGTTTCTTCACCCTTGACCAGCTCAAGCAGGCCCTTGTCATCGAGGAAGACCTCAAACTCCCACCTCCAAAGGTGGAAGCCAAACCCGTCAAACTTGGAGACGCCGATGCTCTCTTGCTCGGTCGGTGTCATGGTGCGCGGTGGTAGCGTGAACGTTGTAGAGCTAGGGTCCTTCTAGGCACGTGGGCCCATAACCCTTTGTTGGCTCTAGTGGGTGTGGAGGCACCCTCAAGGATGCCTAGCTCTTGCTGGTACACACTACCAGTGTTTGGGGCAGCCAATGGACACCTTTGGTGAAGAGTGTGGAGCACAAGGATCACGGATGTGAGTGGGCAGAACACGTCGCATTCAGTAGAACTGAATCGAAACACGATTTTGTTACTTAGCATAGTGAGATTACATCAGATCCTTATAGTCTCTGATCTAAGATTTCCAACGCATCCAAGCACACCCAAAACAGAGGAGTAGAGCCCCTGCTACGGCCGTCGAAGTAACCCTTGGTGGAGCCGCTCACCTTGCCTTGCACGCTAGGCAACGGGAGGCGCTTCGACGATGACCCGTCAAAGCGCCTTTCCTTGCCCAGAAGTCAAGGAGAAGTTCACCCTGGTCAAGGAGAGTCTTCTGGTTGCTTCTTTTATGGCCCTGGTGTATTTGGGGGTCGTTGGAGACAAACTCAGATCACTGGCGGTGGATTATCCCGCCACCCATGGCGGGTACCAGATTCCACCCCCCAAACACCCAATTTTTGGGCTAGGCTAACTTTCTGAATACTCACTCAAATCGAGCGATTCAAAGCTCGATCCTGCATGGAAAAATCCAAGACATCCAAATCTAAAGTGAGATCAGGTGTTCGACCACTCCTCAGTGGTCGAACCTGGAAGTACACTCAACGGCACTCATGGCTAGGGGCACACCATGTCAACACCCTGTGGCTCATCACAGGAACCATACCTTTTTGGCATAGTTGAATAGACACTAGAGTCTCAAACGGGAGGTTGCAGGTTCAAACCCCGCAAAGGCCGCAATTTTCTTTGTGGCCCAAACTTGGACAGGAAGCTTCTAGGAAGCTTACTAGAGCCTGGCTTGAGGATGACACTTGGCGGTCTAAGGACGCGCCAAGTAGGACTGTAGGTTGAGGTTGGCTCCAGTGGAGCCACTACAAGCAGAAGCTTTAGCAAAGCTATGCAAGTATAAAATCCTGTACCTTGCATGCATCCATTTATAGTTCTTGCCGTTGAGACTCCTCATAGAGTGTCCAACCAAAGGTAGACACTAATGACCTACATGCGGACTTTGTGAGGTTACAAACCAAACGAAAATAAAGCGTGGATCCCTCGTTCGAGGGTGATATGTTATCTTGGTTGTAATACCAAGAGCGGTTGGCGGCCTCCCATGTCGGGACCCATTTTCTAGACTGTTGCTATCCGGCGCATTGACACATCAGTGGTGTCAGATCTGGAAAAAGGCTTTTTCTCATCCTTGACGCATTCTTTGCACCCTGCTGTGTTAGAGAGAGCTGGTTGTGGGCTGAACGGTGTACTACCATGGCGACATCCGCTTCTGTGGTGGCCGGTGTCAATATCGTTGAGTTCGAAGGCAAGAATTTCTTCAGCTGGAGTAACAACATGAAGATTCTGCTGATGGAGAAGGGTCTCTAGGGCCATGTGGATGAGAAGGAACCAGCTGAACACTCTCTCTCTCTCTCCTGGTGAGGTCCGTACCTACTGGGAGAGAAGCATGACCGTACCCTCGCCACTATCTACCTCTACATCGCCGAACGGTAGTAACTCCTTGTCTGTGGCATCCTCACGCCAAAGGAGGTCTGGAAAAGCTTGAGTACACTTATACTTCCAAATCAATTCTTATGAACATGCAGTTGCGTCATCTCTTTCACATTGTAAAGATGGATGAGTCCGGATCCATGATTGAGTACATGAACATGGTGAAGTCTCTCACTGACCAGCTTGCTGCAATTGAGGACCTTGTCAAGAAACGTGTGCTCATGCTAACCATCCTCTCTGGCCTTCCTGACAACTACACTCGTATCACTGTTGTCCTGGACCAGCATGGCAACAAGCTCTCCCTCAACGATGTGGAGGAGAGCCTGCTGTTAGGGGAGGAGCATCGCAAGGGAGATGAAGGCGGAAGCAGACTGGACGTCGCTCTCATAACCAACTCTGGTCGTGGGGGTGGTGCTGCACCAACCAGGGAAAACGGCAGAGGAGGGAAGAAGAAGGGGAACTGCCACTATTGCAAGAAGCCAGGCCATTGGGTGCGTAAATGCCAGAAGAAGACGACGGATCTAACGATAGGAGTGTGAGCGAGAAAGCAGTCTGACGCTTCCGTAAATACAGTAGATTGGAGGAGTTGATTCGTGACCACCATCCGGGTCCTACATGTCTTCAACAACACCGCCTTGTTCTGGACCATTGACTCGGGAGCCACACTGCACATAACGTGTCGCTGAGAGTGGTTTGTGGTCTACACCATCACTGAGCCTTGTCGGGAATACATGGGGGACAACCATGTCTAAATATGAGTTGGGAAGGGTGAGATTGTATTTTGTGCTTCCGTTGAAGGCAAGCACGTGGAACGTCGTATGAAGGGGGTGTTCCATGTTTTGGGGCTGGCAACCTCCTCTCTTTTTCTTCTCTCATCTCCAAATTCATGCCAGCTCGCTTTGAGAATGACGGTTGCACCATCTCTGCCTGTACAGGCCGTGTGCATGCTAAAGAAGAAAAGAAGGACGGTCTCTACCATCTCTATGTGGCATCAGAGAAGGAAGCCGACTCAGTCTTGGCGGCAAGAGAGGGAAAACACGACATCAGCCTGTGGTACCACCGGCTTGGCCACCTCGATTTGACACCATCATCTCCATGCAACAGATGGTACGCGGCTCGAAGGTCAAGGGGTGATGGATACGAGGTTGTCAGAAAATGACAAAAATGTGTTGCTCCATAAAACTGATTTGATAATTTAGCCACATAGAGGATATTTCACAGGTTCCAGCGCACTTTACGGAAATGAATTCAAATTCCGTTCGAGCGAAATATGAATTTCCAAACTTAAGAGATCATGGGTCGGGTTCAAGTGATGACCTGAGCACTTTCAGCTCAATAGGCGACATAGTTATTGACCAGGACGGCTGAGAGCAGCCTTCAAGGAGAAAATATGGCTGGAGAACCTCCACAAGACTTCAAGGAAGGAGTAGTCCATGATTATTGGCCGTGTAGGTCGTGGGAGACATAAATCTCATGCATGAGAATGACTGCCGCTCATCCCGTTGATCTAGGAGTGTGTTAGAGGGTCAACTTTGGCAGAGTGTATCTGAGTGCTCCCTCAATAAAATGTGGCATATAAGGTCTTGTTAGAAAGCTGTGATGATTTGCATTCTGACTCCAGAGTAAATTGAGACATTCACATTCCTTGCAAACCTACATTGACTTCCGTAGTTTCTGTCTGTGCAACCAACAACATCCTCTCACAAACAGTTGGTCCTACCTATGCGGCTCTTGGTGATCCTGATCACCTTCCTGAGGGCTGCCCAGTTTCTATCAGTGGTATCAGAGCTAGAACAAGGCATTTACTCATCTTTGAGGTATTCCTTGTACCCTGTTGTGTGAGAGAGTCGTTTGTGGGCTGAAAGTTGCACTACCATGGCGACATCCGCTACTTTGGTGGCCGACGTCAACATCGCCAAGTTTGAAGGCAAGAACTTCTTCAACTGGAGCAACAACATGAAGATGGTGCTGATGAAAAAGGGGCTTTGGGGCCATGTGAGTGAGGAGGAACCAGTTGAGTCCTCTCTCTCACCTGGTGAGGCCCGTACCCACCGGGAGAAGCGTGACCGCACCCTCGTAACCATCCACCTCTACCTCACCGAACGGCAGCAACTCCTTGTCCTTGGCATCCTCACGCCAAAGGGGATTTGGAAAAAACTTGATTCAACGTATTATTCCAATTCAATTCTCATGAACATGCAACCGTGTCGTTGCTTTCACACTATGAAGATGGATGAGTCCGGATCCATGATTGAATATATCAACATGATGAAGTCTTTCTCTGACCAGCTTGCTGCGATTGAGGACCCTTTTAAGGAGCATTTTCTCATGCTAACCATCCTCTCTGAACTTCCTAGCAGCTAAACTCCTCTTATTGTTGCCCTGGACCAGCGTGGCGACAAGCTCTCCCTCAACGATGTGGATGAGAGCCTGCTGTTTGAGGAGGAGCAACGCAAGGGAGAGGAAGGTGGAAGCAGACTGGACGGTGCTCTCATGGGGGTGGTGTGCACCAGCCAGGGGGCAATGGCAGAGGAGAGAAGAAGAAGGGGAACTGCCAACAATGTAAGAATTCGGGCCATTAGATGCACGAATGTTGGAAGAAGAAGGCAGATCTTATGGCTGGAGTGGGAGCGGGAAAGCAGTCTGACGCTTCTAACAACGCAGCAGATTGGGAGAGTGGATTTGTGAGTACCATCTAGGTCTTGCACGTCTCTGACACCACCACCTTGTTCTGGATCATCGACTTGGGAGCCACGCGATACATGACATGTCGCCGAGAGTGGTTCATTATCTACACCGTCATTGAACCTTGTCGCGTGTACACGGGGAACAACTAGGTGAAAATAGTGGTTGGGGAGGGTGAGATTGTACTTTTTACTTCCGTTGAGGGAAAGTAGGTAGAATGTTGGGTGAAGGGGGTGCTCCATGTTCTGGGACTAGCAGCGAACCTCCTCCCTGTCTCTTCTCTCATCTCCGAAGGCATGCAGGTTTGCTTTGAGAATGGTGGTTGCACCATCTCTCCCTGTGGAAGCCGTGTGATTGGAAAAGCGGACAAGGAGGACGGTCTTTACCGTCTCTATGTGGCATCGGAGAAGGAAGCCAAATCAGCGTTGGTGGCGAGAGAGGGAAACCACGACATTGGCATGTGGCACCGCCGGCTTGGTCACCTTGGCTTTGGTGCCATCATCTCCATAAAACAGATGGTCCATGGTTTGGAGCTCAAGGGGGTGAAGCAGCCTGGTGCATCAGCTCGTAAGAGCTGCATTGAAGAGAAGCAAGCCCACTCTTGTTTCACGGGGGAAGGAAAGGGGACGGCTGAGCTTCTCTCACTTGTTAACTCTGATTTGTGCGGTTCCATGTCATCACAGTCCTTGTCGGGCAAGTTGTACTTTGTCACGTTCATTGGTAACAAGAGGAAGACGTGGCTGTTCTTCTTGGCTGGAAAGGATGAGTGCTTTGATGCTTTCAAGGTGTGGATTGTTGCTGCACACTAAGAGTGGAAGGTGGTTAAAAGGTTCTTCGCACTGACGGTGGAGGAGAGTAATTCTCCAAAAACTTCCGCAACTTCATCAAGCGCCGCGGCATCAGGCACGAGGTCATCCCACCCAGAACACTGTAGCTGAACGGCGTGGCTGAACGCGTGAACCACACACTCATGGGGCGTGTTTGTAGTATGCTTGAAGACAAGAAAATTCTACCAAACGTTTGGGTGGAAGTGGGAAACACCGCCGTGTACATGAAGAGCCGGAGCCCTACGCATGACGTGCCACTGATGACACTGGACTAGGCGTGGTCAGGGTGCAAGCCATCAGTGATGCACCTGAAATCCTTTAGGTGTGGCGCATTTGTGCATGTGCCTTCTGTCAGCCATAACAAGTTGGAAGCCAAGTCAGTGAAGGCGTCCTTTCTTGGCTACAACAACATGGGATACCGCCTCTACAACCTTGCTGCTCACAAGATCATCCGCATCCGTGATATAGTCTGTCAAGAGGACATGAAGGACTAGTCTTGGAGCCCTAGGTTTGCAGTTCCACTTGCTCCCGCACTTGTACCAGAGGTGGGAGAAGAACCGGTAGCAGATGAGGGTGGTGCGAAAGATGGTGGTGGTAGCGGCATCAAAAAGGAGGTGGAGGGAGTTGAGAAGGAGAAGGAGACAACAGCCGAATCGGATTAGAAGGAGCAGCAAAGAAATGTACAGAAGCTGCCACAAAGGTGTGCGTGCCTCAACAAAGGTGCAAAGGACAGTGGGGAGCAGCTACGACAGTCCGAGAGGCTCACAAAGAAGCAGACACAGCAAGGAGAGCGGCTGAACCTATGCACCATTCCACCACCAATGGAGTCCTATGACCTCGAGCTCCTCTTCCTCACCATCACCGATGACCCAGCCACCTTCACCAAAGCCATGCGCAGCACCGAGGTGAAACATTGGCGTGCCGCAACAGACGAGGAGTATGGTACGCTCATGAAGAATGACACCTCGATCCTCAAGGAAGCTCAACGTGGCAGCCGAGTGATTGGGTGCCGGAAGATCTTTAGGCGTAAACGTTGTGCGGATGGTAAGGTGCACATGTACAAAGCACAGCTGGTCACAAAGGGGTATGCACAGACTAAGGGTGTGGACTACAATGAGAAATTTACACCTGTCGTAAAGTTTCCATCCATCTGAGCGATTCTTGCTCTTGTTGCTGCTATGGACTGGGAGGTATACCAAATGGATGTGACGTGTGAATTCCTGAATAATGACCTCAAGGACGATGTGTATATGGAGCAGCCGGAGGGGTATGTGGTGGAGGGAAAAGAGGATTTGGTGTGCAAGCTTGTAAAGGCCCTCTGGCCTGAAACAAGCACCGCGAGCATAGTATCACAAGATGAATGAGCAGCTTGCTGGCCTTGGTTTTGTGCACAGTGAAGCTGACCATGCATTCTATGGGCACATGCAAGAGGCAAGCCAGGTCATCATCTTGCTCCACGTTGATGAGCTGCACATTGCATCTGGCTACAAGTCTCCTTTGGACGATGTGAAGTAGTCCCTTACTGCCAGGTTCAACATGGATTACATGGGAGAGCCCTGTTGCTACCTTGGCCTTCAGGTCAAGGGTGACTGGCAGCAGCAGACTTTAGAGTTTTCGTAGAGCACATACGTGTGCAACATCATCAAGCGCTTCAACATGACAGGAGCACACAGAGTCGCAACACCACTGGAAGTGGTAACAAAGCTAAGTATGACACACACTCCCAACGGCATGCAAGAGAGCAGCCGCATGGAAGCAGTGCCGTACCAAGCAACAGTTGGGAGCCTCATGTACACAGCAGTCGGCACGCGTCACGACCTCAACCAAGTGGGAGTACTCAGCAAGTTTTGCGCGGATCCAGGCGTGTCGCATTAGGAGGTGGTGAAGCGCATGCTGCGCTACCTGGACAACAGCAGCAGCCTGTGCCTTACTTTCTATGGCAACAATAGCTTCATCCTCATTGACTACAGCGGCATAGATTGGGGAGGTGAATTAGACACAAAGATGTCGACCAATGGGTTTGTGTTCGTGCTCGGGGGAGGTGCAATCAGTTGGAGGATTAAGAAACAAGAGTGTGTCACCATCTTCTCCACCGAAGCATAGTTCATCACCTTGAGTGAAGCAATAGAGGAAGCTGTGTGGCTGCGTGAGCTGCTAGCAAGCCTTGGGCAGCAGCAAACTGTAGTGACCACCATCCATTGTGACAACATGAGCGACATTGCTCTGACCAAGAGCACAAGGTTTCATGTTTGCAGCAAGCACATCGACTTGCGGTACTTCTTCATTCGTGAGCTTGTTGCAAAGCAGGGGGTGCAGATCAAGTTCTTCCCTTCAAACATGATGCTGGCAGACTTCTTGACCAAGCCGTTGGCAGACACCACTTTCAGCAGCTGAGGGGACAGTGTGGACTAGTGTGATTTTCTTTCGCAAAGTGGGAAGATGTTGGATATGAGGGTGTCAAAAATGACAACAATGTGTTGCTTGATAAAATTCATTTGATAGTACAGCTGCATAGAGGATGTTTCACATGTTCCAAGACACTTTACGGAACTCAATTCGGAGTCCGTTTGAGTGACACATGGATTTCCAAGCTTTGGAGATCGTGGGTGGGGTTCAAGTGACGACCTAAGCACTTTCAGCTCAAAAGGCGGCAGAATGTTTTACCAGGATTGCTGAGAGCGGCCTTCAAGGAGAAAAAGACAGCTGGAGGACCTCCAAGAGACTTCAAGGAAAGACCAGTCCATGATTATTGGCCGTGTAGGTCATGGGAGACATGATTCTCATGCATGACAATGTGACTGCCGCTCATCACGCTAGGCTAGGATTGTGCTAGAGGGTCAACTTTGACAGAGTGTATCTCACTGCTCCCTTGGCCAAATGAGGCATATAAGGGCTTGTTCGAAAGCTGTGATGATTTAATTTCTCACTCAAGATTCCATTCAGACATTCACATTCCTTGCAAATCTACATTCACTTCTGTAAAATCTGTCTGTGTAACCTACGACATCCTCTCACAAACAATTGGACCCGCCTAGGCGGCTCTTGGTGAGCCTCATCACCTCTCTGAGGGCTGTCCTAGTTTCCATCAAGGGGGTGAAGCAGCCTGGTGTATCGGCTTGTGAGAGCTGCACTGAAGGGAAAGCAAGCTCACTCTCCTTCCATGTGGTAAGGGAAGGGGGGCGGCTGAGCTTCGCTCACTCATTCACTCTGATTTGTGCAGTCCCATGCCATCACATTCCTTGTCTCGCAAGTTGTACTTTGTCACATTCATCGATGAAAAGTCAAAAAAGACGTGGATGTCTTTCCTGGCTGGAAGGATGAGTGCTTTGATGCTGCCAAGGTGTGGATTACTATTGCACAGACTGAAATTAGCAGGTGGTTGAATGTGCTTTGCACCGATGCTGGAGGAGAGTACCTCTCCAAGGACTTCCGTACCTTCCTCAAGTGTCATGAGATCAGGTACGAGGTCACCCCACCTGGAATACCGCAGCTGATCAGCGCATTCAGCATGGCTGAATGCGCGAACTACACGCTCATGGAGCGTGCTCGCAGCATGCTCCAAGACGCGGAGCTCCCGTCAACCTTTTGGGCGGGATCAAACAACACCTAAAGAACCAGAGCCGTACGTGTGCCGTGCCACTGATGACACCAGAGGAGACATGGACGGGGTACAAGCCAATAGTGACTCACCTGAAAGTTTTTGGGTGTGGCGCATTTGTGCATGTGCCTACCGGCAGCCTTAACAAGTGGGAAACGAAGTCGGTGAAGACAGCCTTCCTCAGCTACGACACCATGGGATACCGCCTCTACAACCTTGCTACATGCAAGATTATCCACAGCCATGACGTGGTATTGTAAGAGGACGTGGAGGGCTGGACTTGGAGCCCTATGTCTACAGTTCCACTTGCTCCCGAACTTGTACCAGAGGTGGGAGAAGAACCGGTAGCAGGTGAGGGCGGTGTCGAAGCTGGAGGTGATAGCAGCAATGACAAGAAGGTGGAGGGAGTCGAGAAGGAGAAGGAGTCAGCAACCGAACCGGATGTGAAGAGCAGCAATGAAACACACAACAGCTGTCACAAAGGTCTTCACACCTCAACAAACATGCAAAGGACAGTGGGTGTTGTATTTTGGCCCCTTAGCATGCCCAAGGCGACGCCGGGAGGTGTCGACAAGTCACTAGAGGAGGAAAATCCTTGCATTTCACTCTAGCTGCCTGAGTAGTGCTCCAAATCCAGATTAGATAGATTTTCCTATCTGATGAGTTACAAGGGACATATGGGCTTCCAAAGTTGGGGTCTGCGCGGTGGCTCTGGGAGTCGGCCGTGATTCGACTGCCGGTGAAAAATCCATCGAAATGAGTAACAAATCTACATCTGGTGTTTCAGCCCCGGAAGACTAACAAGGCGGTGGATAAGATTGACCGGAAACAGTAGTGCAGGTTGTTACTGATGGACAGTCAAAATCCTGGCTCGGAGTCTGAAACTTAGTAATACAGTTTGTTACTCGGGGACTCGATCAAAATTCCGACTGCAAGTCCGCGGACAGGTTTCGAACCACATCAATCCCCTTTACGGAACTCAATATTTAACTCATTAAAATGTACCCCGAAAGCACAGGGGGCACTGCCACTATGTGTAGGGACATCTGCACCTCCGGAAAGGCGTTTTGATGGGTCCTTGATATGCAAGGGCGCTTCGGCGGACGGGCACCACACGTCCCACTAATTGAGCGGCTGGATTCGTATGCAACAGTTTGGCAGACGTAGTGGGAGCTATGGTTAACCAAATTGTACATGGTTTGGTGTATTGGGAAGGTTGTGAATAGCCATACAATACATCACTTCATATCCATGTCCTAAAACTAACGCAAAAATACCGTTATCATCTTCGCAAAAGTGACTGTCTCACAACTCTGCCCAACTCCCAAAGTAGCCGTGAATACAGTGAAGACCCTTCAGGCCACGTTGGAATTGCTACCACACAGTTTCTGACAAAGGGTTGTGGGCCCACGGCCCTAACCAGTCTTCACACAGTTTACTACTTTCACAGCGGACGGGATAGTTGTCGCGGACGACTTTGCCGTCAAATTCTGAGCACCCGGAGTGGAAGACTGTGCAATGGCACAAAAGGACGTGCAACACGTACTTGGTTTGGCTGCCATTCTAAGTGTCAGTCGCTTGACGTACAAGGGGTACGAGGTGCTCTTTAGGAGAAAGGGGACGGTCGTGCGGAAGGACAGTGGCGGCGAGACCTTACTGGAGGTTAAGCACGAGGGAGACCTCTACATCATGGAGACCATGGTGATCCCCATAGCGAAAGATTCAGCAGAATTACAGGAACGCCCCTTCAACCTCGCCAAAGGAGGAAGATTGGATCTCGAGCTCTGGCACCAATGACTGGGGCATTCTGTCAGAAGAATGGAGTGAGCGACGGGAGTGACGACAAGCGTAGAAAGAGATGGAATGATTCTTCAGACGTAGATATGCTAACAGAAGCAATGAGCAAGGCAGGAAGTTAAATGCAGAATGCACAAAGAGGAGTCCTTGGAAGCAGGTAGAGCGATAAGGTAGACAGGTGGTAGGTGAGAGATGGTTGCAGTGAGGTCATTCAGAGGACTGATGCGAGTAAGAAGAGTGAGAGCTTGAGAATAAATTGGGGATGATGGGCGCAGAAGTTCGGAGCAAAGGAATGAGAGTGACAAAGTAAAGCGTCAGGAGATGAGAGTGGATAGCGAGCGAAGAATGAGCAAGGAGCAAGCAGAGCCAGGACACGGCGGCGAAGCCATGGAACAAAAGGTGAACAGGATGGAGAGAAATGTTCTGGGTTAAACTAGGAGGGAATGAACATCCTCCTTATAACAAAAGTAGAACAGGAAAAAAGACAAGCAACGGCTTCTTGTGCACTAGCCGGACGTGCTTGCGGGTGAGCCGCTTATTACGGGATTACTCGGCAACATGCCATTGGTCAATTGACACCGTCAACGGTTCATGTCAGGTGTGACCGAGGTGGTTCATTCCGAAAATGAACCATTATTGAGATCTCGGAATATCCAAGAGATGAAGGGAGTGTCTTGCTCGTGGTCATCTTCTTTTCTTGTTCCCCCCGTGAAGATGACCACCGTGTCTGATTAAGGAGAGGATCGAGGAGGCGTTGGGTTCAATGAAGAGGAGATTAGGACAGGTGAGGTTGAGGAGGTGGTGGAGGAACTTGGTCGAGTGTAAGTTGGTGATTTCGATTAGTGCATAGGTGATAGAGGTTCCTTGGCAACCCCTGAGTGCAGTACTGTGCTATGGTGGAGAATACGTCGTGTAGTGTTTCTTCACGAGGATCATGCGCTTGAAGGATTTCATGGAAGGCGGTGTCAGTGGTGAGGTAGAGTAGTCTGAAAATGATTGCTTCAAAGAGGAACCAAACTTTCCACTAGCGCTGCAGGCTGGTGGTTGTGGGGAAGTCTGCGTGGGTAAGGCCGTGCAAGGGGCGGAAGTGGACGAGGTTTTCAGATGTTCTGCACCTTTGAAGGAGGTTGCTGAGCTCATGTTGGAAGTGGGTCAACCAGTCACAGTGATTGTGCTGGCCTTGTGCATTGAAGTGAAGTATGGGGATGTTGGAGAGTTCCTAAACCCATGGAATTGACCATGGTATTTGTGAAGGGAGAGGAAGAATGCAGCAAGGGGAAGACTTTAGGCCAAGGTGCGGTGAGAGATCTGCTCCCGACATGGGTGTAGGCTGCTATGACGCAGGCAGCTAGCTCGTGCAGATCCTTGTGCCGGTGGCAGATGCTAATGATTGCTGATTACTGAACACTGTTGGTGACGCGATCAGGGCAGAGGGGTGAGCCGCGTGCCCTTTAGAGAGTCGGCATGGGTGCATATCGCTGTGAGATTGGCGATTCGTCCGGGCGGATCTGTGTCCCAAGTGGATGATGAGAGTTGATGATGGAAAACGGTGGATTGCTGTTGATGGAATGGACGCAGGGGCGAAACCTAATGCACTACTCAGTAGAGGAGTAGAATGTGGCAAGGGGAAGATAGGGCCAACACACCGCGAGAGATCTGTTGTCGGCGTGGGTGCAGGCTGCTGCAAAACGGGCAGCTAGCTTGTGCAGGTCCTTGTTCTGGCCACAGATGCAGACGTTTCTGATGATAAAAGCTGATAATGATGAGGAAATTTGGGTGCAGGGGCAAGCCACATGTGCTGCTATGAATAGAGGGGTAGGATGCGGCAAGGGGAGGGCAAGAGCCAACGCGCCGCGAGAAATCTGATGCCAGCGTGGGTGCAGGCTGCTGTAAAGCGGGCAGCTAGCTCGTGCAGATCCTTGTGCTGGCCATAGATGTTGATGAATTCTGATGCGGAGGATGCGGATGAAAAATGGAATTTGGCCGCAGGGACAAGTCGCGTGCCGTGTGAAGCATTCAGCGTGGGTGCAAGTCACCACGAGATTGGCGGTTTGACTGAGCGGATGCTTGTGACGAGCGGATGATGAGAACTGATGGCAAGAGACGGATTGATATGATGGAATTGGACGCAGGGGTGGAACCACGTGCACCGACGATGATGAGGGGCGGAGGAAGGCTGGAGCAGAAGTAGGAACTGGGGCTGATGCAACCTGATAATAATGCAGTGGAAGGAGATGAGGATGATGAGGCAGCTGCGGAGGATGGTGAGAAGAATGATTAGGATGATGATGTTGATGCTGAAGTAATGAGGAAGAAAAGATAGGGTTGATATTGAAGGAGAGGAGAATGCGGTAAGGATGAAGAGAGAGGACGGCAGATGGATATAGCACAAAGCTACTCTGATGTTAGGGGAGTGATGGCTTGTTCTCTAGTTGGCCCGAGATCAACGAGCAGGAAGACTGGTGGTGTCCGATGTCCTAACATCATGAGGAAGTCTGCTATAAAAAGAGAAGTTTGAGGGAGCAGAGACGTTCACAGATGTCAGGAGAGTGATGGCTTGTTCTCCAGTTGGCTCGAGACCGACAAGCAGGAAGACTAGTGGTGTCCGATGACCTGATGGCGGATGGAGCTCTGCTACGTTTGAGAATGAGGAGGCGGCGCGAGAAGGTAGAGGAGAGCAAAGAATGAGAGGACGGCAGATGATGAGGATGATGCTGATGAAGCAGGTTGCGACTGATGTGGCAGCTAGAGGAAGGTAGAAAGATGAGGGTGTTGTGGGAAGACAAGATTGCAGACGGTAGGAAGCTTTGAGGAAGTTGGCGACAGGAGGCAGCTCCAGAGCTTGGTTGCGGCTGTTGACAGTAGAGAGTCACCGGACGTTGCTATGGGCGTAGGATGGACGCCGGGCTTTGTCACAACAACGAGAAACCATCACAGCTTTGGGAAGCATTCGAAGCGATGCTGCTGACATCAGCTGAAAGGTACAAAGTGACGGTGGCTGAAGCAATGAGGCAATGAAGTGGTCAAGAAGAACCAAGTGATGTTACCTGATGCTCCGATACCATGTCAGAAGAATGGAGTGAGCGGTGGAAGTGAAGGCATATGCAGAAAGAGGCGGTGCGATTCATCAAACATATATATGCTGACGGAAGTAATGAACAAGGCAGGGAGTTAGTCACAGAATGCACAAAGAGGAGTCCTTGGAAGCAGGTAGAGCGATAAGGTAGACAGGAGGTATGTGAGAGATGGTTCCAGAGAGGTTAGTCAGAGGAATGATGCGAGTAAGAGTAAGAGCTTGAGCAAAGGATCAGGGATGATGGGTGCAGTGAAGGAATGAGAGTGACAAAGCAAAGCATCAGGAGCTGAGAGTGGATGGCGAGCAAAGAATGAGCAAGGAGCCAGCAGAGCGAACACACAATGGCGAAGCCGTGGAACCAAAGGAAAAAAGGATGGAGAGAGCTGTTTTGGGTTAAACTAGGAGGGAATAAACATCCTCATAACAAAATTAGAACATGAAAAAATACAATCAACGACTTCTTGTGTACTAGCCAGGCGTACTTGCGGTGGAACCGCTTATTAGGGGATTACTCGGTAACGTGTCGTTTGTCGAGTGAAACCGTCAAAGGTTCATGTCAAGTGTGATCGAGGTGGTTCATTCCAAAGATGAACCATTACTGAGAGCTCGGAATATCCGAGAGATGAAGGGGATTACCTGATCATGGTCATCTTCTTTCATTCTGACACATTCCTCACCCACAGTCGTGAAGGAGATGGCGAAGCGCGAGCTGGTACACGGCCTCATCATCGATGGTGCGGAAGAGGTGATGGATGCAGCAGTGGACAAAACGTGCGAGCCTTGCATATTGGGCGAGGCGCGGCGCAAACAGTTCAACGAGAACGTGAATCGCGCCTCGGACCTGCTGGAGGTTGTGCATAACGATGTGTGCGGACCATTCAAGACGGCGTCAAAGAGCTCTGCGTATTACTTCGTCACCTTCATTGCTGAATAGAGCTGAAAACTCTATGTGTACTTCATAAAATGGAAAGGCGAGGTCCTGGACCGACTGAAGGAGTATGTTGCTGCAGTGGAGAGGGAGACTGATCGGAAGGTCAGAGCACTACGCAGGGACAACTACTGAGAGTACGTGGGCTCCATCGGGTGGATGAAGTAGCAGAGCATAAAACAGGAACAAACTACACTGTATTCACCTCAAACTAATGGCATGGCGGAGTGAGGGAACCAGACGCTACTGAACATGGTACGGACCATGTTGGTGGATGTGGAATTGTCACGAAGCTTCTGGGTGGAAGCTGTGTGTACGATGAGCTACACCATCAACCTCACCCCTACAGTGGTGTTGAAGGAGAAGAGCGGCTGGAAGACATTGCTGGAAGTTTGGAGTGGGTGCAAGCCAAGTGTGGTACACCTGAAAGTGTTTGGGTGCAAGGCACACGCAATGGTGCAGGCTGCGCAGCGGCGCGACAGCAAGCTAGAGCCACGGGCAAAGCTATATCTCTTCCTTGGCTATGAGAGCGTGCATAAGGCATACCGGCTTTACAACATGCACAATGAGGAGGTAATCTGCAACCGAGACATTGAGTTCGACAAGCAACAAAGTTACATCAGCAGTAACAACAAGGGCGTGGTGGACTCTCCAAAGACGGAGGGGTAGTTCCAACTCCTTGACTACAAGGAGCCGGCGGATGCTGAAGTTGAGGATGCGGCATCAGAGTGTAATGGTGCACCAGCGGTGGCAGCCGGCACGCAAGACTCTAATGATGATTAAGCTCATGAGGAGATCCAACGGAAGGATCTGGCAGATGAGGAACAAAGGGTGCCAAGGCGCGCACTCCTAGCGGAGTACGGAATGGGCGTCGATGGAAAAATCACCGGACGTGCGGCCCGTCTAGTTGACATGTCGTCAGAGCGGGAGAGATCCTCAGGGAGCTGTGCGGTCGATGAATCACCGAAGCGTGCAGAGTCAGAGGGATCACAGCAGAGTGACGAGGCATAACAAAAAATTACGTGCCACAACGGGAGGTAGCAAAAAGTGGGAAAGCGCTTTGACGCAGGCACCGATCGATGGATTGTTATGATGCGGTGCATGCTGGCTGCATCAACGGAGCCGACAACCGTGCAAGAGGCGCTTGCGTGGTCTAAATGGGAGCAATGGGACACAGCCATTTAATTGGAGCTGACGTCCATCACGGAAAATGACACGTGGGAGCTGGATGACAGGCCAAAAGATTCCAAGGTCATTGGCTCAAAGTGGGCCATCAAGACCAAGTTCATAAAGGCAGGTGTGGCTGACAAATACAAGGCGTGGCTGGTGGCGAAGGGATACGCACAGCATAAGGGTGAGCAATACGATGAGACGTTTGCTCCCGCCACCAAGTTCACATGCATTCGGATGATTCTTGTGGTGGCGGCTGCGAAGGACATGGAGCACCACCAAATGGACGTAAAGATGGTCTTCCTCAATGGCATCAAAGGCAAAGAGATAAACATGGAGCTGCCAGAGGGGATGGAGGCGTCGGATGGCAAGGTGTGTGTTGACATAGTTTGTTCCTTGCCATGAGTGCTGTTTATCGTACTCCCCGGTCCGACCACTGATGATTGTTCAAACACCTTATCTGATTCTAGATTTGGATTCTTGGATTTTTCCATGCAAGATCAAGCTTTGAATCACTCGATTGGAGTGCGTATTCAAAACGTTAGCCCAGCCCAAAGTTCAGGTACTGGACGGGAGGAATCTGGTACTCGCCATGGATGGCGGGATAATCCACCGCCAGTGATCCGAGTTCGTCTCCAACGAGCTCCAAATGCACCAGGGCTATGAATGAAACAACCAGAGGGACCTCCTTGACCAGGTTGAACCTCTCCTAGAATTATGGGTGATAAAAGGTGCTCCGACCGATCAAGCGCCTCCCATTGCCTAGCGTGCAAGGCAAGGTGGACGGATCCACCAAGGGTTACATCTACAACTGTACCAGGGGCTCTATTGCTCCGATTGGGGTGTGCTTGGATGCGTTGGAAAGCTTAGATGACAGGCTATAGGTATTTGATGTAATCTCACTGTGCTAAGTAACACATATGTGTTTGAATTCAGTTCTCCTGAATGCGACGTGTTCTGTCCATTCTCATCCGCGATCCTTGTACTCCACACTCTTTACCATTGATGTCCATTGGTTGCCTCAGATATTGGTAGCATTCATCAGTGAGAGCTAGGTATCCTTGAGGGTGCCTCTACACCCACTAGTGCCAAGAAAGGGTGATGGGCCTACGTGCTTAGATGGACCCTAGATCTACAACTTTCATGCTACCGCCACGCGCCATGACAACGACCGAGCAAGAGAATATCGGCGCCATCTTGAAGTTCGACGGGATTGGCTTCCCCTTGTGGAGGTTGCAGTTTGAGGTCTATCTCAATGACAAGGGCCTGCTTGAGCTGGTCAAGGGTGAAGAAAAAGCCCCTCCGGACATCGCAACACCGAAGGAAGTGGACAAGAAGCACAACAAGAAGGTGCTTGCTTTGTTGGTGTTAGCCCTAGCTCCGATGCAACACGTACTTATTCAAGGATGCACGGAGGCCGCAAGAGCCTGGAAGAAACTATATTCCATCTACCAGTCCAGCAACCTCACTAACCAGCTCTTTGTCTTCAAGAGGCTCGTCATCCTCCGAGCCAACAAAGGCGCCAACATCATGGAGATCCTGCAGCAGATCAAGTCGATTACTGTCGAGTGCATAGCCATCGCATGGAAGGTCAACCCTCAGCTCTAAGGCATGATCCTCCTCCTGGCCTTGTTAGACAGTTGGAGTCCCATGATCACCGTCGTAGGCGGCTGGTCCACCAATGAGCTGAAGTACCTGAAGGCTGAGTATGTCCGTAATGAATGGATGCGGCGTGGTGGGAGAGAGAGTGGGGCAACATCAAGTTCCGCATATTCTGTCCGCCCTCAAGGAGGAGGGGGAGGCAAGAAGGGGAAGGGTGCCAAGCAGGGCACCAAGAAAGGTGACAAGAAGGAGCAGTACTATGTGTGTGGAAAAGAAGGCCACTATGCACACAACTGTTCCAACAAGAAGTTGGACCAGCCGGGGAAGGCTGGAAAGAAGGACGACCATGCAATGATGGCGCAAGAGTCCGCCGACTTGACAGATCAGGGAGTTACCGTGTATGACTCTGGATCAGGCCACCATACGCAATACAAGCGAGCGGCATTCGTCACCTATGGAGCCTCGGAGCGGTGCATGATGGTGGCCAACGGCAAAACAGAGTTGTCGGTGAAGGCAACGTTCGCATCGAGGTGGATGTGGACGGGGAGGCTGTCACAAGCAAGATTCGTGACGTGCTCCACATGTCCAATTTTAGGGCAAATCTACTGTCAGTAAGCCGCCTTACCAACAAGGGCTCGAGGTACTCTTCAACAAAAAGGAGGTCATCATCTGCAAGGAGGGGGGTGGTAAGGTGATTGCACGTGGAAAACGAGAGGGCAACTTGTACCTGCTCCGTGCAAAGATCCTTGGCAGCCGGGCGGGATCCGACGTCACCCACCTCACGAAGAAGGACGATGGACACCTCGACCTGTGGCACCGCCGCTTGTGTCACATTGCTCCCTCAACTGTGAGGGACATGGCAAGAAGGAAGTGGTGTGGAGTCTTGAGGTCAAGAGGCTTGACACAGCCAAGACTATGTGCAAGCCGTGCGTGGTCGACAAGGCGACACGGCAGCCGTTTGATGACAAAGGGATGCATGCATCGGTGAAGTTGGAGATGGTGTACACAGATGTGTGTGGACCGCTCGAGTCTTCTGTTGGTGGGGCATGCTAGTTTGTCATCTTCATTGACAACCATAGCTGCAAAACTGTACCTCTTAAACATCAAGAAGAAAAGTGACATGATGTCATGCATGGAGGAGTTCATGATAGCAGTCGAGTGGCAAACAGAGCTGAAGGTGAAGCTGTTTTGGAGTGACAACGGTGGCAAGTATGAAGGGTGCTCGGCATGGATGAAGAGCAAGGGGATTGCGTGGCTGAAACTATGCCACATTCTTTGCAGCAGAACGGCGTCGCCGAGAGGGCAGACCGCACCATCCTCAACATGGTCCGGTCTATGATGAGTGATGTCGGCCTTGTGCAGCGGTACTGGACAGAGGCGGCACGGACAGCGGCATACATCATGAACGTGATGCCGATAAAGCCGCTAAAAGACATGGAGTCCAAGGTATGGAAAATTCCACAAGAGGTGTGGAGCGGGAGGAAGTGAACTGTGGCTCACCTCCACACGTTTGGCTACGTTGCACATGTTGTTGTGCAGGCACAGGAAGGGCGTGGCAAGCTGGATCAGTGGACTCGCCGGTGCATCTTCGTCGGGTACGAGAGCGGGAGCAAGGCGTACCAACTCTTAGACCCACGAAGGTAGCAGATTCTGAAAGGTCACGACATTATGTCTGATGAGGACAGCCATTGGACGGACATGAACGCGGGTCTCTCTAAGCATGGGGGGTGGCTGCCACTCCTCAAAGGGGGGACACCGGAGGACGCAAATGAGGGTGATGTCCGAGTGGCTCCAACTGGCAGGAACCATCCGGGGGACGGAGGAATGGCTGATTTGCATTCAGCCAAGTCGGACAATGAGTCCGAAGCGCCGGCAACAGTGGAGCTGAACAAGGAGGCGAGAAGCGAGCCCGTATCTCCATGGTCCCCGAGAGAGGGGGAGCAGGCCAACGGTGCGGGTGGTGCCGCGAGAGGGCAGCAGTAGTAGCAACAGCGATAGCAACAGGAGCAGCAGCATCAGCATCCTCACAAGCAGCAGCCTCGGAGAAATGGACGCGCAAGGAGGATGGCAAAAGAGTACAATGCCACGAAGGGCATCTAGACTGGGTTTGCTCGAGTGTTCTTTGCACAAGAAGAGCCTGAGATCTTCAAGGAGGCATTGCAGTGGAAGGATGGAGCTATGTGGGAGGGAGCTATTGAATCTGAGCTCACATCCCATGAAGAAAATGGTACTTGGCAGCTGATCGACAGGCCGGAGGCCGCGAAAATCATTGGCTCCAAGTGGATCTTCAAAAAGGAGCTCACCAGGAGAAGGGAAGGTGGAGCGGTACAAGGTGCGGCTTGTGGCGAAGGGGTATGCCCAGTAGAAGGGTGAACACTACGATGAGACCTTCGCACCAGTGGCGAAGTTCGCCTCCATCCGCACCATCATCTCCGTGGCAGCAGCGCACGACCATGAAGTCCACCAAATGGACATGAAAACTGCATTCCTGAATAATGACCTGGACAAGGATGTCCTCATGGAGGTGGCAGAGGGGGTGGACGCCCCGTCGGGGAAGGTGTGTCAGCTTTGCAAGGCGCTTTATGGGTTCAAGCAAGCGCCACTCATCTGGTACCTGAAAATGAACGACTTCATGACCGAGCTTAGATTCAAGCGCTATGAGGTAGATCATAGCGTGTACTTGCAAAAGCAGCTGGGGTTGCACCAGATCGTGGTTCTTTACGTGGATGACCTCATCCTCCTATCATCGGGCATGGAAGAATCGGTGAACCTGAAGCGGGAGCTGGACGGTCGGTTCAAAATGACCGACATGGGCGAGCTCGAGTACCACCTCGGCATCACCATCAAGAGGGACCACAAGGCACGCACGCTGGAGATGGAGTAGGCAAAGTACGTGCAAGAGGTGCTCCGCCGCTACAACATGGAGGAGTGCAATCCCATCGGAACACCCATGACCACCACATTTGAGTTGAGTTCGAGCATGGGGCCAAGCACGCATCAGGAAAAGGAGGAGATGGCAGGTATGCCACACCAGTCCGCAATGAAGAGCATCATGTATGCCATGGTGGCGACGCAACCTGACCTGGCCTTTGCGGAGGGCCAAGTGAGCCGCTATGTTGTGGACCCCGGACAGCTGCATTGGCAAGGGGTGAAGCGGATCCTCCCGCTATCTCAAGGTGACACAACAGTAGTGGCTCGTGTTTGGAGGGGGAACCGGTGACGATTCCCTTGAGTTGGTCGGCTACTCCAATTTTGACAGGGCTGGTGATGTGGATGACAGAAAATCAACATTGGGATATGTGTTTGTGCTTGGTGGTGCAGCAACTTCATGGACAAGTAGGAACCAGGACTGTGTGGCACTGTCCAAAACCGAAGTGGAGTACATCGCGCTCGCGGAAGCCGCAAAGGAGGTGGTGTGCCTACGGTGATTGTTAAAGGAGATTCGGGTGCCACACAGGAAGCCAAGGTACTCAATGTGGAAAACATGAGTACCATCAGCCTCACCAAGAACCCTCAGGTGCACAGGAGGACCAAGCACATTGAGATCCGGCATCACTACGAGCGAGACTTGGTGGCGAAGGGAGACGCGGTCATTATGCATTATGGCACTACACGCATGCTCGCCGATGCCATGACCAAGGCACAGCCCAAGGACAGGCATGACGCGAGTTGAATTGAGCTTGGTCTGCACTGTGAGGTTTGACATGCTACAGGTTCCAAGGACAGGGCATCAAGGCTGCGGTGCAAGGGGGCGATTGTTGACATGGTGTGCTCCTTGCCATGAGTGCCGTTGATCATAATCCCAGTTTGACCACTGATGAGTGGTTGAACACCTGATCTGACTCTAGATTTGGATTGCTTGGATTTTTCTATTCAAGATCGAGCTTTGAATCGTTTGATTGGAGTGAGTATTCAGAAAGGTAGTCGAGCCCAGAGTTTGGGTGTTGGACAGGTGGAACCTAGTACCCGCCATGGGTGGCAGGAAAATCCACCGCCAGTGATCCGAGTTCGTCTCCAATGAGCTCCAAATGCACCAGAGTCGTGAATGAAACAACCAAAGGAACCGTCTTAACTAGTGTGAGTTTCTCGTTGACTTCTTGGCAAGGAAAGGCGCTCCAACGGGTCACCGTCAAAGCACCTCCCATTGCGTTGCGTGCGAGGCAAGGTGGACGGCTCCACCAAGGGTTACTTTGACGACCGTAACAGGGACTCTACTACTCTGATTTGGACATATTTGGATGCGTTGGAAGGCTTGTATTACAAGTTGTAAGTATCTGATGTAATCTTAGTATGATAAGTATCAAAAATGTATTTTGATTCAGTTATCCTGAATGCATTGTGTTCTGTCCATTCCAATCCGTGATCCTTGTGCTCCACACTGTTCACCATTGTTGTCCATTGGCTGCCTCAAACATTGGTAGCTTGCATCAGTGAGAGCTAGGCATCCTTGAGGGTGCCTCTAAACCCACTAGTGCCAATAGTGTGCGAGCTGCGGAAGTCTTTGTACGGGCTAAAATAATCACCAAGATATTGGAACGAACAGATGGATAGCTTTATGGCACAACTGAACATCAAGCGCTGTGAGTCGGATCACAGCGTCTACATGCGGTGCAACAAGCAGCTCCATCAGATCATTGTACTCTACGTGGATGACCTAAGCTTGTGCTTAACATACCTGCCAAGCCAGTAGCAGCTGAAAAAGCAGCTGAGCAACACATTCCATATGTCAGACATGGGAGAGCTGGAGTACTACCTCGAGGTGAGCATCACGCGGAACCGGAGGGCGCTTGAGCTGTGGCAGGCCACATACGTGGCCGAGGTGCTGAAGAGGTACGGAATGGAGGAATGCATTCCAGTTGGCACTCTGGTCTCCACGACCTATGAATTGAGCGTGACAATGGCACCACAGACAAAAGAAGAGCGGGAGGATAGGGCAGCAGTGCCCTACAAATCGACGGTGGGCAGCTCATGTAGGCCATGGTGGCGACTCAACCAGACTTAGCCTAAGCGGTGGGCCAATTGAGCAGGTATGTGGCCAATCCAGGGCCACTACACTGGAAGACGGTCAAGTGCATCCTCCGCTACCTACAGGCGCCGCGACATGCGTGCCTGAGGTTTAACGGCAAGGGGTGGTTAGACCCTTTGCGTCCGGTCTACTACACAAATACATACTGCGTTAGCGACGTGGACAAGCGGAAATCCAGATCCGGCTATGTGTTCTTCCTCCCTAGTGCAGCGGTCTTGTGGTGCACTAGAAAGCAAGACTGCTTCGCCACCTCCACAATAGAGTCAGAGTACATCGCATTGGCCAAAGCGGTTAAGGAGGTAGTGTGACTTCGCAAGTTGCTGGAGGAACTGTGTGTGGCACAGCAAGAGCCAACAATGGTGCAGGAGGACAACACCTTCGCTATCTCACTGGCCAACAATCCAATGTAGCACAGGAGAACGAAGCACATTGATGTGCGTTACCATTACGCACGGGACATGGTGGAGAAGGGACAGTTGGTGCTGCAGCACTGTAACATGCGCCACATCCTTGCGGATTGCTTGACCAAAGTGCAACCAGTGGATCGGCACATGATGAGCGTGACCAGACTTGGGATGGGCTGGTGGACGCAGCGGAAGATGAGTGAGACCAAGCAGGAGCAGCAGGCATGGAAGGTACAAGGGGGAGAATGTTGTATTTGTTCCCCTTAGCATGCCCGAGGCAATACCGGTAGGCGTCGACAAGTCGCTAGAGGGGTAAAATACTCGCATTTTAATCTAGCTGCATGAGTAGCATAGACTGGATTAAAGTTCCTGAAAATCGACGAGTTCCTGAATTCGGTGGAAGTTGTTTTGTCGGAATCTGACAAGTAACGAGGGAGACATGGGCTTCCAAAGTTGAGATGTATGTGACAGCTCTGGGAGTCGGCCGCGGTTTGACTTTCGGTGAAAAATTCACCGGTACGAGTAACAAATGTACATCTGGTGTTCTAGCCCCGGAAGACTGTCAAGGCGTCCGGTGGATACGATTGACCAGAACCAGTAGTATAGGTTGTTACTGAGGGACTTGGCCAAAAATCTGGCTCGGAGTCCGAAACTCAGTAGTACAGTTTGTTACTCGGGGACAGTCAAAATTCCGACTGTACGTCCACAGACAGGTTTTGAACCACATCAATCCCCATCACCAAACTCGATGATTAACTCATCAGAACTCACCCCAAAAGCACAGGAGGCACCGCCACTGTGTGTAGGGACATTTGTGCCTCCAGCAAGGCGTTTTGATGGGTCCTTGATGTATGAGGACACTTCGGCGGACGGGCACCAAACGTGCCTCTAACTGAGCGGCTGGATTGGTGTGCCATGCTTTGACAGACGTAGCGGGAGCTATGATGAACCAAGTCGCATTCAGTTTGGTGCATTGGGAAGCTTGTGACTAGTCCTACAACACGTCATTTCATGTCCATGTCCAAAAACTAACACAAAAATGCCGTTATTCTCTTTGCAAAAGTCAATGTCTCACAACTCTGTCCAACTCCATGAAACACTGCATGAGGTGACTAGAAAGCCCATGCATAGACTCAGATCTTGCACGAAAGTAGCCGTGAACACAGTGAAGACCCGTTGGGCCATGTCGCAACTGCCACCACAGAGTTCTTGACAGTGGGGAGCAGCTACGACATTCCGAGAGGCTCGCAAAGAAGTAGATGCAACAAGGGGAGCGGCTGAACCTGTACATTGCTCCACCACCAACAGATTCCTCTGACCTTGAGCTTCTCTTCCTTACCATCACCAATGACCCAGCCACCTTCACCAAAGCCATGCGCAGTGCCAAGGTGGCAGATTGGCGTGCCGCAGCAGAAGAGGAGTATGGTGCACTCATGAAGAACGACACCTGAACCCTGAAGGATGCTCCACTTGGTAGCCAGTGATTGGGTGCCGGTGGATCTTCAGGCACAAACATGGTGCGGATGATAAGGTGCACAGGTAAAAATCACGGCTGGTCACAAAGGGGGATGAACAGATTGAGGGTGTGGATTACAATGAGACTTTTGCACCTGTCACAAAGTTTCTATCCACCTAGCGATCCTTGCCCTTGCTACTACTATGGTCTGGGAGGTGCACCAAATGCATGTGACGTGTGCATTTTTGAATGGTGACCTCGAGGAGGATGTGTATATAGAGCAGCTGGAGGGGCATGTGATGGAAGGAAAGGAAGATTTGGTGTGCAAGGATGTGAAGGCTCTATACGGCCTGAAGCAAGTACCACAAGCATGGTACCACAAGATGGATGAGCAACTGGCTGGGCTTGTTTTCTTGCATAGTGAAGCTGACCATGCAGTCTATAGACACATGCAAGAGGCAAGCCAGGTCATCATCTTGCTCTATGTTGATGAAATGCTCATTTCATCTGACTCCAAGCCTCTTTTGGACGATGTGAAGTAGTCCCTTGCTGCCAGATTTGACATGAAAGACAAGAAAAAGTTCAGTTACTACCTTGGCCTTCAGGTCAAGCGCAACTGGCAGCAGAAAACTTTAGAGCTGTCACGTAGCACGAACGTGAGCAACATTTTCAAGCGCTTTAACATGGCAAGAGCGTGTAAAGCCGCAACATCACTAGAAGTGGGAGCAAAGCTAAGCATGACGCAGACTCCTCACGGTATGCAAGAGAGCAGCCGCATGGAAGCAGTGTTCTATGAAGCAGCAGTTGGGAGTCTCATGTACGCAACATTTTGCACGCGCATCGACATCAACCAAGCAGTAGGAGTACTTAGAAATATTGCGCGAAACCGGGCGTACCGCATTGGGAGGCGGTCAAGTGCGTATTGCGCTACCTTGACAGCAACAACACCCTTTGTCTCACCTTCAGTGGCAACAACAGCCCCATCCTCATTGGCTACAGTGAAGCACCTTGGAGAGGTGACCTTGACACAAGGAGGTCGACCACTGGTTTTTTGTTTGTTCTCACAGGAGGTGCAATCAGTTGGAGGAGCAAGAAACAAGAGTACGTCATCCTCTCCTCAACCAAAGCAGAGTAAACTTCCCTGAGTGAAGTAGCAAAGATAGCCATGTGGCTGAGTGAGCTTCTGGAAAGCCTTGGGCAGCAGCAGACCACAGTGACAACCTACTATTGTGACAACATGACGGCCATTGCCTTGACCAAGAACGCAGAGTTTCACGTCCGTACCAAGCACATCGACCTGCATTACCACTTCATCCGTGAGCTTGTGGCAAAGTAGGTGTTGTAGATCTGTTGGTACTAGTGGATGTAGAGGCATCCTCAGGGATACCTAGCTCTCTCTAATACACGCTACCAATGTTTGGGGGAAGCCATTGGACATCAATGGTGAAGAGTGTGGAGCACAAGGATCACGTATAGGAGTTGGTAGAACATGTCACATTCAGTAGAACTGGATTGAAACATGTTTTTGTTTCTTAGCACAGTGAGGTTACATCATATCCTTAAACTTTGTGATCTAAGATTTCCAATGCATCCAAGCGCGTCCAAATTGGAGCAGTAGAGCCACTGCTACGGCCTTCAAAGTAACCCTTGGTGGAGCTACCCACCTTGCCTGGCAAGCTAGGCAACAGGAGGCGCTTCAACGGTGACCCGTCGGAGCGCCTTTCCTCACCCAGAAGTCAAGGAGAAGTTGACCCTGGTCAAGGAGGCCCCTCTGGTCACTTCATTCATGGCCCTGATGCATTTGGAGCTCGTTGGAGAGGAACTCAGATCACTGGCCGTGGATTATCCCACCACCCATGGCGGGTACCAGATTCCACCTGTCCAACACCCAAACTTCGGGCTAGTCCAACTTTCTTAATACTCACTCCGATCGATCGATTCAAAGCTTGTTCTTGCATTGAACATTCTAAGGAATCCAAATCTAGAGTCAGATCAGGTGATAGACCACACCTTAGTGGTGGAACCAGCAAGAACGATTGACGGCACTTATGGCAAGGAGCACACCATGTCAACAATCTCCCCCTTGCACCGCAACCTTGATTCCATGTCCTTGGAATCTGTAGCATTTCAAACCTCACAGTATAGACCAAGCTCCATGCACCTCTTGCCGTGCCTGTCCTTGGGCTGTACCTTGGTCATGGCGTCGGCGGGCATGCGCTTAATGCCACAATGCATAATAGCCAAATCTCTCTTCGTCACCAAGTCTCATGCGTAGTGATGCCGGATCTCGATGTCCTTGGTCCTCCTGTGTAGCACAGGGTTTTGGGTGAGGCTGATGGCACTTATGTTGTCCACATTGATTACCGTTGGCTTCCTTTGTGGTACCCCATTCTCCTTCCGTTCCGCAGCCACACCACCTCCTTTGCTGCTTCCACGAGTGTGATGTACTCCACTTCAGTGCCGGACAGTGCCACACAGTCCTGCTTTCTGCTTGCCCATGAGACTGCTATATCACCAAGTACATACACGTATCCTGACGTTGATTTTTTGTTAACCACATCTCCAGTCCAGTCGGCATTGGAGTAGCCGACCAACTCAATGGAGTTGTAATGCGCTCCCCATCCAAACACGAGTCGCGACTGTTTTGTCGCAATCACCGCTTGCCAATGAAGTGGCCCGGGTCAGTAACATAGCGGCTCACATGGCCCTTCGCAAAGGCCAGGTTGGGTCTCTTTGCCACCATGGCTGACATGATGCTCCCTACTATGGACTGGTATGGCACTCCTGCCATCTCCTCATTCTCCTCATCTGTGCTCGGCCCCATGTTCGAGCTCAGCTCACATGTGGTGGTCATTGGTGTGCCAATAGGATTGTACTCCTCCATGTTGTAGCGGTGGAGCACTTCTTGCATGTAATTTACATGCCACATGCTCCAGCGTGTGTGCAATGCACGCACGCTCGAAATGCTCCAGCGTGCGTGCATTGTTGAAGTAGTATGCACCTTGTCCACTGCCTAGCTGGCTAGCTACACATACAGACAAGGCATGCACTGCTCTGTGGAGTACGTCCCCTTGGTCTGTTCTGAGATGGGCCAGGAATGCACTGCCCATAATGGGTATGTCCCCTGTGGCTCATCATAGGAACCATACCTTTTTGGCATGGTTGAATAGGCACCGGAGTCTCAAACGAGAGATCGCGGATTCAAACCCCGCGACGGCCACATTTTGTTGTGGCCAAAACTTGGACAGGAAGCTTCTATGAAGCTTACTAAAAGCCTGGCTTGAGGATGACACTTGGCGGTCTAAGGACGTGCCAAGTAGGATTGTAGGTTGAGGTTGGCTCCAGTGGAGCCACTACAAGCAGAAGCTTTAGCAAAGCTCTGCAAGTATAAAAGCCTGTACCTTGCATGCATCCATTTACAGTTCTTGCCTTTGAGACTCCTCACAGAGTGTCCAACCAAAGGTAGACACTAAAGACCAACATGCGGACTTCGTGAGGTTGCAAAGCAAACGAACCTAAAGTGTGGATCCCTCGTTCGAGGGTGATATGTTATCTTGGTTGCAATACCAAGAGCGGTTGGCGGCCTCCCATGTCGGGACCCGTTTTCTATACCGTTGCTATCCGGCACATTGACAAAGGGTTATGGGCCCACACTTCTGGTTCTAAGGCACGCTTCCAAGACCGACTAGCGCGTGGTCTTGCAGGGCGCACAGGTACAACAGGGACAAGACCATCGGACGGCTCCATGTGCTCCATCGGCTCCATCGGCTTCTTCAGGTAGGGTGCGCGCACGTGGCGGACTAGGGGACGAGGATCAGCTCTGTCCATGTTGGACAAGACCCTCGAGCCCCAACGGGATTAAGCTCTACCCCTTTTTAGAAGGTGGTACGACCCCGAGTCCGTTCCCTCACGACGGCACCATCGCCTTAGGCGATCATCGGCTGGAGGGGTATGCAACGGAACCAACTGCACCTTTGACAACGGTCGCAGTCAGCAGCCTCATCAGCCTCATCGGCCTCAACAAAGCAGAGTACCAGCGAAGCAGAGAAGACGAGCAACCGCCAAAAATGGCGGATCCGACTCCAGCCCGCCTTGAGGCGGGTATGTCCAAATTCACGGGGACAGGTTTTCCCTTGTGGAAATGGCAATTTGAGATTGTCATGAACGTGCGTGGCTACCTTGACATCCTAAAAGGGATCGAGACAGCACCCGCCGATGCGACCGTGACGACGCATGCGGCTGACCTTGCAGCATGGACGATGAAGAACAACATGGCTCTCGCCATTCTTGTGACGTCCATCAACGAGACTCAACACTCCCACATCACAGGATGCACGTTGGCTGCCGAGGCCTACGCAAAGCTCTCACGCGTGCATCAATCGAACGCCCTAGCAAACCGACTCTTCATCTTCCAACGGTTGATGTC
>SZWC01004123.1:136398-162824 GCA_023375785.1 Penium margaritaceum
TGCCAGAGTGATCCGAGCGTGTACGTGCGCGATGATGGGAGAGGGCTGATGCTGGTTGCGCTGTACGTGGATGATCTGATCATCTGCTCGTCTTCAGTCGAGCTGCTGGATGAGCTGAAGTCTGACCTCAGCAAAAGGTTCAAGATGAAGGACATGGGTCCTCTCGAGTACTACCTCGGGATCGCCATCCACCGCAATCGAGTAGCAGGCACCATCGAACTCAACCAAACCAAATACATCGATGAGGTACTGAAGCGCTACCACATGGAAGACTGCAAACCTGTCAGCACCCCAATGACGACCGATACAAAGCTGAAGGCCTCCATGTCCCCAAGCAACAAAGCAGAACAAAGGGAGATGCAAGACATCCCCTACCAGTCCGCCGTGGGTAGCATCATGTACGCCATGGTAGGGACTCGTCCCGACATCTGCTATGCTGTGGGACAAGTGAGCAGATTCGTGGCCAACCCTAGGCCACAACATTGGCAGGCAGTCAAGCGCATCTTGCGCTACCTGCAAAAGACACGTCACATGGGCCTCATCCTTGGAGGCCAAGAAGGAACGGAACCCCTTCGCCTGAAGTGCTACACCGATGCTGACTGGGGAGGAAACCTCGACGACAGGAAATCCACCTCTGGATACGTGTGCATCTTGAATGGCGCTGCCATCTCATGGGCCAGCAGGAAGCAGGATTGTGTTTCTGTGTCCACGGCTGAGGCAGAGTATGTTGCTCTGTCTGAGTTGTGCAAAGAGACTCAGTGGCTGCGCAGCCTCCTTGGCGAAATGACAGTACCACAGAAGGATGCCACGGTCGTACACGTGGACAACATGAGTGCCATCTCAATGGCTGAAGACGAGATCATCTCCCGACGAACGAAGCACATCGACATACGTTACCANTGTTGAAATAGTATGCACCTTGTCCACTGCCTAGCTGGCTAGCTACACATACAGACAAGGCATGCACTGCTCTGTGGAGTACGTCCCCTTGGTCTGTTCTGAGATGGGCCAGGAATGCACTGCCCATAATGGGTATGTCCCCTGTGGCTCATCATAGGAACCATACCTTTTTGGCATGGTTGAATAGGCACCGGAGTCTCAAACGAGAGATCGCGGGTTCAAACCCCGCGACGGCCACATTTTGTTGTGGCCAAAACTTGGACAGGAAGCTTCTATGAAGCTTACTAAAAGCCTGGCTTGAGGATGACACTTGGCGGTCTAAGGACGCGCCAAGTAGGATTGTAGGTTGAGGTTGGCTCCAGTGGAGCCACTACAAGCAGAAGCTTTAGCAAAGCTCTGCAAGTATAAAAGCCTGTACCTTGCATGCATCCATTTACAGTTCTTGCCTTTGAGACTCCTCACAAAGTGTCCAACCAAAGGTAGACGCTAAAGACCAACATGCGGACTTCGTGAGGTTGCAAACCAAACAAACCTAAAGTTTGGATCCCTCGTTCGAGGGTGATGTTTTATCTTGGTTGCAATACCAAGAGCGGTTGGCGGCCTCCCATGTCGGGACCCGTTTTCTAGACCGTTGCTATCCGGCGCATTGACATGCATTGCGGTCCCTCTTGATGGTGACACTGAGGTAGTACTCGAGCTCGCCGATGTCGTTCATTTTTAGCCGACCGTCCAGCTGTCGCTTCAAGTTCACCAACTCCTCCAGATCCGATGACACAAGGATGAGGTCATCCACGTAAAGAACCATGATCTGGTGCAACCCCGACTGCTTCCGTACGTGCACGTTGTGATCCGCCTCGTAGCGCTTGAAGCCAAGCTCGGCCATGAAGCCGTCCATTTTCAGGTACCACATGAGTGGCACTTGCTTCACCCCATAAAGTGCATTGCAAAGCCGACACACCTTCCCCGGCGGCGCGTCCACCCCCTCCGGAACCTCCATGAGAACTTCCTTGTCCAGGTCCCCGATGAGAAATGCGGTTTTCACGTCCATTTGGTGGACTTCGTAGTCCTGCACTGCCTCAACATAGAGGATGGTGTGGATGGAGGGAAACTTCACCACCGGTGTGAAGGTCTCATCGTAGTGTTTATCCTTCCACTGGACGAACCCCTTTGCCACCAGCCACGCCTTGTACCGCTCCAACTTCCTCTCCTTGGTGAGCTTCTTCTTGAAAATCTACTTGCAGCCATAGATTTTTGCGACCTCCGGCCTGTCGATCAGCTGCAAAGTATCATTCTCTTCATGGGAGGCAAGCTCAGATTTTATAGCTCCTTCCTACTCAGTCCCATCCTTCTATTGTAACGCCTTCTTGACGGTCTCAGGCTCCTTTTGTGCAAAAAATGCTTGAGCGAACCTAGTCCAGATGCCATCCGCAACATCGTACCATTTTTTCGTCCTCCTTGCACGTCTGCTTCTCGGAGGTTGCTGCTATTGAGGCTGCTACGACTGATGTTGGTACTAATGCAGTTGCTGTAGCTGTTGCTGCTGCCGCTACTGCTGTTGCTGCTGCCCTCTTGCAATGCCACTCGTACCGCTTGTCTGCTTCCCCTCTCTCGGGGACCGTGGTGATACGGGCTCACTCCCCACATCCTTGTTTGGCTCCACGGCTGCCGGTGCTTTGGACTCATTGTCCAATGTGGCTGAATACAAATCAGCCGCTCCCCCATCCCCCAAATGGTTCTTGCCGCTTGGAGCTACTCAGACGTCACCCTCTTTTGTTTCCTCCAATGTCTCCCTCTCGAGGAGTGGCAGCAACTCCCCATGCTTGGAGAGACAGGCGTCCTTGTCCATCCAACGGCTGTCCTCATCAAACATGACATCGTGATTCTTCACGATGTGCTTCCTCCGTGGCTCGAAGAGTCGATACACCTTGCTCCCGCTCTCATACCTGAAGAATATGCACCGGCGAGTCTGCGGGTACAGCTTGCTCTGCCGCTCCCGTGCCTGCAGAACAGCATGTGAAACACAACCAAATGTGCGGAGGTGAGTCACAGTTCCACAGCGGCTTCCTCCCGCTCCACACCTCTTGTGGCGTCTTCCACACCTTGTACTCTGCTTATTTTAGTGGCTTAGTCGGCGTGAGGTTCATGATGTACACCGCTCTCCATGTCGCCTTGCCCCAGTACCACTGCAAAAGGGCGGCATTGCTCAACATGGACCGGACCATGTTGATGATGGTCCGGTTTGCCCTCTCGGTGACGTCGTTCTACTGTAGAGAATGTGGCATGGTTTTTTGCCATGTGATCCCCTTGCTCTTCATCCATGCCGAGTACCCCTCATATTCACAGCCGTTTTTGCTCCAGAATGCCTTCACCTTCAACTCCTTTTGCCGCTCCACTGTTGCCACAAACTCCTCCATGCATGACAGTACATCACTTTTCTTCTTCATATTCTATAGGTACAACTTGCGGCTATGGTCATCAATGAAGGTGAAAAAGTAGCGTACCCCACCAATGGAGGACTCAAATGGTCGGCACACATCTGTGTGCACCACCTCCAACTTCATCGATGCACGCATCCCTTTGCCATCAAACGGCTGCCGTGTCACCTTTCCCACCACACACGGCTCACACACGACATACTTGGCTGCATCGAGGCTCTTGCTCTCAAGATCCCACCATTGCAGGGTCCTTGGCTCCTTCATTGCCATGTCCCTCACAGTTGAGGAAGCGATGTAACACAGGCGGCGGTGCCACAGGTCCAGATCTCCATCGTCCTTCTTCGCAAAGTGGGCGACGTCGGATCCCACCCGGCTGCCAATGATCTTTGCACGGAGCAGGTACAACTTGTCCCTTCAGAAACCAGTCCCTGGGTGGGGTGGCAGTTTCAATATGGCCTGACTGTTCTTTTGTGTTCACGGTTTCTTTTGTGTTCACGGTTTCTTTTGTGGCCGCCTCACATTATGCTTCTGGGAGTGGAAGAGAGTTATGGGAAAGCCACTTTGCGAAGAGAGTAACACAATTTTCATAAATGTTTGGATATTGAAATTATCTGGATATTTGTAGGGCTAGTCATGGCCTCTCCAACGTACCAAACCGTGCGCAATTTGGATCACCGTAGCTCCCGCTACGTGAGCAGAAGCGCGGCATCCTAATTCAGCCGCTCAGTCGGTGGCGCACACCATGTCGCCCGCCGAGGCACCCTCACACATCAAGGACCCATTGAAAATGCCATTCTGGATGCGCATATGTCTCTACATGTAATAGCAGTGCCCCTCGCACCTTTGGGATCTGTTCCGATGAGTTTATCATTGAGTTTGGTGATGATAATTGATGTGGTTCGAAACCTGTTCGCAAACCGGAATTTTGACCAAGTCCCCGAGTAACAAAACGTTCTACTGAGTTTCGAACGCCGAGCCAGGATTTTGGCTGTGTCCCTCACTAACAAACTGCACTACTGACATCCGGCAAATCATTCACCGAACGCCTCACCAGCCTTTCCGGAGAAAAATCCCCAGATGGACATTTGTTACTTGAACTGGTCGATTATTCACCGGAAGTCGAGTCGCGGCCAGCTCCCAAAGCCGCCACGCACACCCCAACTTTGGAAGTTCATATCTTCCTCGTTACTTATCCGAATCTGGTGAAACAACTTCCACCAGATTCATCAACTCATTACATTTCAGGGGCAGTCCTTCATTTTAGGATCCGAGTAGTATCAAGCCGTTAGATCCAACTGCAAGGATTTTCCTCTCACTGGCGGCTCGCCGGCGCCTCCCGGCACCGCACTTGGGCATGCAGAGGGGCAAATCTTCAACATTCTCCCCCTTGCACCTGCCATGCCCGTTGCTCCTGCTTGCTCTCACTCATCTTCTGCTGCGCCCTCCAGCCCATCATAGTTGGTCATCCCAAGCTCGGCCACGCTCATTGCATGCCGGTCCACGGGTTGAGCTTTGGTCAAGCAATCTGCAAGCATGTTGTGCATGTTGCAATGCGGCAGCTCCACATGCCCCTTTTCAACCATGTCCCATGTGTAGTGATAACGCACATCAATGTACTTCGTCCTCCTGTGTTGCATCATGTTGTCGGTCATGGAGATGGAGCCGGTGATATCCTCTTGCACTACCGTAGGCTCCTGATGCGGCACACCCAGATCTCGTAGTAGCCTACGAAGCCAAACTGCCTCCTTGACCGCCTCGGCCAACGCGATGTACTCTACTTCCACTGTGGAGGTGACGACGGAGTCTTGCTTCATGCTACACCACGAGACTGCTGTACCAACGAGGAAGAACATGTAGCCGGATGTGGACTTCCGCTTGTCCACATCATGACCAGACGCAAGGGGTTCGTCCGCCCCTTGACGTCAAGTCTCAAGCGTGCATGCCGCATCGCCTGTAGGTAGCGGAGGATGCGTTTGACCGCCTGCCAGTGTAGTGGCCCTGGATCGGCCACAAACCTGCTCACTTGGCCCACTACGTAGGCCAGGTCCGGTCAAATCGCCACCATGGCGTACATGAGGCTGCCCACCGCCGATTGGTAGGACACTCCTGCCATATCCTCATGCTCTTCTTTTGACTGCGGTGCCATCGCCGCACTTAGTTCACAGGCCATGGAGATCAAATTGCCAACTGGTTTGCAGTCCTCCATGCTATACCGCTTCAATACCTCGGCCACGTATTTGGCCTGTCCAAGCTTAAGCGTGCGTCCCCTCCCATTCCGCGTGATGCTCATCCCGAGGTAGTACTCCAGCTCCATGTCTGACATCTGGATTTACTACTCAGCTGTTTTTGAGCCGCTATAGGCTCAGCAGATCCGTCGAGCAAAGAATGAGGTCATCCACGTTGAGTGCGAAGATCTGATGGAGCCGTTTTTTGTGTTGTACGTACACACTGTAATCTGACTCACAGCGATTGCATCCGAGTTGTACCATGAAGATGTCCATCTATTAGTACCACTATCTGGGTAATTGTTTTAGCCCATACAAGGACTTCAACAGCTTGCACACCTTGCCCTCCGTTGCCTCCACACCCTCTGGCACCTCCATGTAGATCTCTTTATCTATGGAGCCATTGAGGAAGGCCATCTTTACGTCCATTTGGTGGAGCTCCATGTCCTTCGCGGCCGCCACTAGAAGGACCACCTGGATACTTGTGAACTTGGCGATGGGAGCGAACGTCTCATCGTTGTACTCGCCCTTACGCTGTGCATATCCCTTCACCACTTGCCGTACCTTATATTTGTCAACCACACCTTCCTTTGTGAACTTGGTCTTAAAGATCCACTTTTAGCCGATAACCTTGGCATCTTTCGACCTGTCAACCAGCTCCCACATGTCATTTTCCGTGATGGATGCAAGCTCCAACTTGATGGTTGTTTCCCATTGATCCCCTTCAGTGGTGCAAGCGCCTCTTGCATGGTACTTGGCTCCGTTGATTCAGCCAGCATGTACCGTGTCATGCCAATCCATCGACCAGTGCTTGCATCGAAGCGCTTTCCTGCTTTTTGCTATCTCGCGCTGCGTCGCGGAAGTTTTGTGACGCCTAATTGCTCTGCTATGATCCTTCTGAATCTGCACACTCCAGTGAGTCATCAAGTGGAGGGCTTCCCGAGGATCTCTCCCACTCCAGTGAAACATCGACGGGCGGACGACGCGTCAAGTGGATTTTCCACTGACGCCTGATGCGCACTCAATCTGGAGTGCGCACCTGGGCACCCTTGGTGCCTCATCCGCCTGATCCTTCCCGTGGATCTCCTCATCATCTTGATCATCATCCGAGTCCTCCACGTTGGCTGCCACTGTTGGTGTACCGTCGCGCTCTTTTGCCGCATCCTCAACTACAGCATCCGCCGGCTCCTTCTCGGTGTTGACAAATGTTTCTTTCGACTGCAACTCTGCTTTCAGTTTCTTCATTCCATCACAGAAGTCCTGTACAAATAACAATGTGGTTAGAAAGCAGAAAAATGAGTGAAGCAACATGAAATGGACATCACCCATTGCCTGCATCTGACTTATGTTTGACAGAACCATGTCAACGACAGCTACTCCACCTTTACGTGCATGGCATGAAACTGAATGTCAGTTGATGTTAACATGTCACCGGAATGGTTTCTTTGAGAATGCTACAACTCACCATCCATGCATCATGGTAAAACACTTTTCACCGCATGCTCGAACGAGTTAACCACGCAGTTTTATTCCACAATGAAACTGCGAGCAGCGCCTTTGCATGCTCCCAACAGGTTTTCCATGATGCTGACTTGTTCCATCTGTTCCTCTAGTTGCTCGGATCGTGTTTCCTCTTTCATCTGCTTAGTAGTCGATGATGAAGGTGCACCAACGGTCTCAGAAGCTAGTACCCACGCGGGAACCCAGTCAGTCGTACTGGCTAGAGGATCAGATGACACATTAAAACGTGGCAGAGTGTGTTGCCGGTGCAAGAGGATCTTCTCCAAGTGGTGCTTGGTGCGGGGGATGTTTGCGGCGCGAACTCGTACCCTGTGGTAGGTCAGTGGCACTAAACACCTGCATACACCGAGGACGACTCGTCATAACCAACCAAAAACATGAAACCATTGACAACACGAGGACAGAAAACATTACCTCTTCTGTGGCCTGCAGTTGTGGCCGATACTTCTGTACTTTGTCCACATTGTCAGTGATCTGAGTAGGTCGCTCCCGACCATGGGGCGGAGCTTTAGGCGTTGCGACATTCGAATTGACGTATACGGGTGTCATTGTATCGGACTGCACTACATCCGACGTTGCAGCGTGGTTGTTCATTACGTTGCTTCTTGCTGCCTTCCCCGTTGATGCCACAATGCTTCCAGCAACCTCTGTACTCTCCGCTTGCACAGCTCCAAAAACCTTGCAATGGAGTCACAAAGGGTCAGGACACGCAAGCTAAGATTCAGAGCCCAAATCTGAGATCAGTTTCATAACAGTAAAAGCAAAAAAGATCAGCTTTTGCACCTCAGACTCGGATGACTCATTGCTGTCAGAGCTTGCTTCATTCTAAGATTCCTCATTTTCATTTTTAACCTTTTGCATTGCTCAAGAAATGTGAATCAGGACGTCGAACTTGCCAGGAGTCGTCGTTCAGAAAAGAAAAGAAGTGCATACATTTACTTACAGGTTGGCACCATCGAGAAGACCTTCTCTTCAGAAGACCTTTCCGATAGACACAGTACAGAGGCCGATTTCTCGTATCCCTCTCTACGGTACCGCAAAGAAAATCGTACAATTTCTTGCGCTGGCGGAAAGGGTTCAGCAACACCCACTCTTGTTGGGAAAATACTTCCAGGTCAAGAGTTTGCTTGGAAATCGTCAGAATCTTGGTGATGGGAGAACAACCCCGAATGCGTGTCTGTGCCCACCAATCTTGAAAGAACAACCATAGTGTCCGACGGTAGGTTCGTGCGTACTCCTCCATCTGAGAAAAAAATTGGAAGACGGCCTTAGATTTAGGGACTCCACCAATCCCTTTCCAGTCAACCAGCGCATTTGACCAACCCCAAATCTTGTTTCCTCATTTGTCAAAATCCATTGTTCCTCATTGGCGGTTGCAGCAGGAAGATCTTTTACGTCAAACAGAGCTCAGGTTATGACTAGTTCAGCGTGCAATTCAACATGCTGAGCGAGGGGAAGCAGAAACACCGACCTTCTGCAGTGCCCTGGAATTTGAAGGCCTTCCAGTCGATGTCGGGCCACTTGGGCCACTTGCCAAACTCCTCCGGGACCACCTCTTCCTTCTCCTGTTGCATTTGAGTCGCCTGGTCTAGTTGCTGTTGTTGCCGTTGCTACTGCTGCTGCTGCTATTGTTGCTCTTACTGCTGTTGTTGTTGTTGCTGCTACTATTGTTGGTATTGTTGTTGCTATTGCTGCTGCTGTTGTTGTTGATGCTGCTGCTGCTGTTGCTGCTACTACTGCTGCTGATGCTCTTGTTGTTGCTGATGTTGCTTTTGCTACTACTGGTGGTGTTGCTGCTACTGTTCCTGCTGCTGCTGCTGCTATTGCTATTGGTGCTGCTGTACCTGCTGTTGCTACTGTTGTTGTAAAGCTTGAAAATGTTGTTGCAGTAGCTGCTGCTACTACTGCTCCTGAAGCAGCTGCTCTTGCTGTGACTGCTCCTGTTACTAGGAACCATGCACTTGCTGATGTTGCTGTGACTGTTGTAGTAAAATAGTTTGTGACGGTTGCGATTGTTGCTCCTTCTGTGTCTGTTGTTGTGCAGACTGTGGCGGAAATAGCCACTACTGATGTTGCTGTTGCGATTGTGGCTCGTGCTGCTGTGAATACTATTCCTGACGATACTGCGAGGGATACTAAGAGGCATGCAGTGGCAACTGCTGATTACCAAAGCTTACCTCGACATAGTGGAGCATGTCATCATCATCTTCCTACTGTTTCCCTTGCAGATCTTGCCCCATGTTGCCCCATGTAAACCGGTCATGAATGACACAGGTGCTATCATCCGTGACACCACTCAACGCTTCCAAGTGAACTTGACCAATGAGCATGGACTGATATTCACCCGCACCTTGCATTGTGTTCCATGACGGTCTTGGCAGACCAGAGGCCACCGACGGCTTTTTGACTGCAAACCACATCAGAGAAAAACAAACGCCCAGTGTAACGGGGCTCAAAAGATGCACCCTAAATACAGTACAACCAAAGACGGCAAGATATCTACTTCTCTTCCATGTTTCCTATCATTCTTTGGTTCTTTGTCAACTTGTTGTTGGCCAACCATCTGAGCAGCCAGAAACGAATGCGCTAATTCTTCCTCTATGTTCTGCTGTCGTTCTTTTTCTCTACTGATCTTGTTTCTATTCTTTTCCAGTCACTTGATTGCCTTTCTTCCATTAAGAATATTGGTCGACCATTCAGTGAGCCGGCAAAGAAATCGGCAAAGTATTTAGCTGAACAGACACAGGGTGACATTCTACCCAATCAGCCACCTTGCCCACAAGCTATACAGCCATCATATGGTTCTCGCGGTGATCAAACCGCCCAACCACCCATCCTTGTAACCAAAGAACCACCCACCATGCAAAGAAGTCATTTCAGCCAGATTCACAAGATCATGCAAAGTGCGTTGGACAGCGGGATCCGCACCAGCGACTGTCGAGTGAAGGGCGGAGCGTCCACGAAATTGTACGGAAGACAATAAGGCGTTGGAACCTTTCTGTTGGCGTCCACCCGCTTGGGGTTAGCGACCAGATCTTTGCGGTAGGGTCACGGGAAGGTGGCAAGCCTCCTACAGCCACCTCCAAGAACTGCAAAGCATACTACTCGACAGGCAACATACGAGAGAAGGATCACAGGGATGCACGTGTGAAAAATTCAGTTTCCTGATCTAAGGATGGCGTCTGTGAACCCTCTACTCCTCACCGTCGCTCGAAAAAACCCTACCTGACAAAAGAATGACGAGTTAAGAGGGATCTGATGGAGGTTGGAGGTTCATGACGCTTGTATAGGCATGTCACTGTCAAGCGTTGTGAATATGCACCTTTTGTGCATGAACAAAAGCAGTAACGTCATTTTGTTTCAACACTATGGGTATCAACCTTTCCTTTTCTTCAAGAACAAAATGGGTAGGCTCATTATGTTCAGCACAAGAAGAGGCGAATGATCTCGCTCTGGTGCAACAAGACGCGACACTACGTGTGGCGGTTACCGATCCATGATCGACAGAAAATATGATTAAGAAATTATGTCACGACATTGGTCTACGTTTTCAATATGCTATCAGATGAAATGCATGGAATAATGTGCAGAGTTTGCGATGGCAATCCTCAAAGGTTGCGGCAAACGGAGTCGAGAATCTTTTTGCATGCTCCTTCTTTGCATGAAAAAAAAACAGTAACTACGGAACGGTTAAAAAAAAAGGAGTATTGTGTCGTGCAATATGCCCGTTATATTCAAGAAAAAAAAACATGAACTCGGTTCTGGCTGAACAAAAAGAGTTTCAAGCTGCATTTTGTTTACAAAACAGAATGGGTAGCCGTACTCCAATCTGTGGAGGAAGAGCCGACGGTCCTTGCTCTGGTGCAACAAAACATGACACTACATGCGGCGGTTGTCATTTGATGATCGAAAGCAAACATAATTCAGAAATTCTCTGAAGACACAGATGTACGTTCTCAAAATGCAAGGAGGTATGGTGCACAAATGTTTTTAAGTGTGCGATAACAAGCTGAAGGTTTGCGGCCATCAGCGTTGACGAATTTACGTACCGTATCTGAGGTGATGGTCAAAACTTCATACCCATGTAAGGGAGCGACTATTTCATCTTTGTACAACAAAAGTACCATAGAACTGGAAGGATGAGCATACCTGATGAGAGAGGGATACCATTTTCGTCCTTAAAATGCCGGCTTATGAAGCGTCATTGAACACGTAGTATAGCATGGGTGGCGGTTGATCATTGAAAATTTAATTGTAGCGATCCTCATGCATGCATGAATCTTGACGGAAAGGAAATGTTCTGTCGACAATAGAAACGTAAATAGATGTTGAAGAAGACGTCGGATCGAGGGATTGGAGTGTCTTAAACCAAGGGTTCGTCATGTTTTCAGCTTTGATCAGGCGCTCATGGAGTGTTCACGTATTTGGTTTGACCTCTGTGTAAACACTGAGTTGCATAGTAGACGATCCCACTGTCCGATGTGGCGGTGCAGGTTGGCAGTCCTGACGCAACGGCAAATGGTTCATGAAGCACAATACCGGGCTCCCCCTTCCAAACACATAGACAAAAAATATCGCTATGGTGACCAATAAAGCAACATACAAATTGTTCATGCAATGTACTTCTAGTGTCTGTACTATAATAGACTCCCCCTTGCATCGTCAAATAATAGCGATCATTGTGGTGTCGTCACTATGAAGAGGCTATGGTTTGTGCGCTCACATTTGAAATGCTTCTTCCACAAAAGCAGAGTCCTGGTTTTCTCGGACAAACAAAAGTGAGATCATGACATGATTTTTGTTGCACAAAAGCAGAGTACTACTTTCATGTTTCATTCGATACCTATTTTATTTAATGCCTGATTCATTCTACTCCTATCTCATTAAACACCTGTTTTGTTAGTCACAGTTTTCATTGGACAACTGTGTTGTTAGTCATTTGTTCTGTCAAACATGTGTATTGTTGCCTACCTCTTTTGTTAGAGACCTTTTTTGGTAGACACCTTCGGTGACATGGGATTCGTGCACTCGCATTCGACATGCCTGTTGTGCGACAAAAGCAGGGTCCTCCTTTGTTACTTTGAGACAAAGCCAGGATCCTCTCCGTTTTCATGAAAAAAGCACTGATTTATGGAACCGTTCCTTTCTGGTTTGCTCACTCTTTTCCTTACTTTGTGACACATTCTTGCGATCAACTGTGATTATGAATGTGGTGGTTTTTTGGCCGATCTACACTTTTCGTATGTAACGGATAGACACATGCTGTTTTTTGGGACAAAAGTTATCACTTTTCCATGTGGTGGTGGCGTTCATCGAATACGATTTCTTATGAAATTTTTGGAAGCTGCAGGTTTGTCCCTCAAACCTGGTGTACTTGCATTCAAAACATTTGAATGTTAAGGTTTTCATCCTTCACTATACTTCTCCTCTACTCTGACTAGTTTCCATCATAGGATGCATTTTATGTGCATGAGGACACGAAGTTCGTAACTACCGGATAGATACCTGTTCTTTGTTCCAAAAAAAGTGATGTCTGTGTGCATGTGAAAGTTGCTTTCATCGATCCAATCGTTTTACAAAACCGATTGGCGCCATTAGTTTGTGTGTCAAACCGAGTTCAGTAATATCTTCCACCATGAATCATGCAAGGTATGCGGACATCATGATATTTCCCCTCTATTCTGTCTCGTTTCCATCATAAGATGCTCTTTGTGCGCACGAAGCCCGGCTTTTAAAGTTTTAAACTGAAATGTCCTCAACCGCTAACTTCCAACCGACATCATCTGCGGTTGAAGGTCAAGAGCTGTTCGCAACTGTGACAGCACCTGAATCTGCCGTTACAATCTTCTCCCCACATCCGGATAAGCTTTACATTGCTGCTTAAGGATTGACCCTCTCAAACATGAAAATGGCGACATCGAATCGGTCGTGGTCATCATAGGTTTACATCAAGGGTACTAGGTCATGTCTGTGTGAAGCGATTGTAAGAGGGTTAGTATGGGTCATTTTTTTCGTTTGGCCATGCTTTTTAAGATCCTTCGAAAACTGGCCGCGGCTCGGAGTCGTCATCCATATTGGCCATAAAGTGTCGCTCGCTCTCAGATTTGGCCATAACCGGCAGATTTACTACGCTTCAAGGCCTCCCTTACTGATTTAGCCATATCCAAGCGCACCCCGGCTCCTCCCTTCAAATGTGGCCGTGAAGACGGCCGACGGAAAAAGGATCGCACGAGCGAGAGATATTTACAAAAGAGGCCCCGTAACCACTCCGTGAAATCCTAAAGCCATTCTTAACATTGATAGGAACAAAAATGGACGTGAAAGGAGAAATATTAACCTTCTAGCACGCTCCAAGAAATAAATAAGTAGAACCGCAATGATAAGGAAAAAGAAACTACAATGAGAATTTTAAGGGACTTCAAAGCATCTTAATTACTAGAATAGGTGATTGAAATCAAAATATAATTACTCGCCATTAAATCAGTTATAAAATGAAAAAAAAAAACATAATGTCAAAAACAAACAAATGAATGACAACGGAAAACCCACACTATGGTCATGTCTGTTTCAACGTCCGGACCCACTTTAGTGGCCAAGGCCTTCTTAATGGTTGTATCCACGGTCTCCAATTACTCTTTCCCCAGAAGGTGCTCCACTTGGACCAACATTGCAACCTCTTGTCCACCTCGAGGAGCCATCTTAAATTGAGCTCGAATGTGCCCATGTTGCATGCAGTTGTGGTAAGGTCCATCAAGAAAGGCTCTGTTTGATACTCATGCACCGCCTACAACTTGTCATTGTTGCAACGACACTTGTGGTCGGAGGCCATGTGCTTACCATTCTTATTGACTGAAGGGTTTTGTTGTTGCTTTCCTTTGATCGCACCCCACAATATAGTTGTCCATCTAGGTAGTGCAGTATCCATGTGCAAGTCATAGCCTTGGTAAGCACGCATGCTTGGTCATGCATTCAATTAATGCTTTGGATTTGCGAAGTACGCTTCACTCATAGTCACAGAGTTCCCTTGAGGTTTTCCAAGGCTGGCCCATTGCCACCATGGTTGCCTTATCCTCTTGTTTATTGCTCACAAGACCATCACACACGTGCTCTAGCAACAAGCACTTTGGATGATTGAAATTCTGAATCACGTCGCCATATTGTAAGCTTTCAGATTCCTCCACAGGTGCAATGAGCTTGATCAACTAGGCCTTGAGCGAGCTACCAAAACTTGAAGTCCTTGATTTGATGGAAGGCTTGCAACTCCTCCTCATGCAGGTGCACATCTTGCACACAATTGCACCCAAAGCCATCCACAGTATGGATTTCCAATCTAGACGTGACTACTACAAAACCCACTCATGTACCACATACTTGTAGAGCTTGTCCTCAATTTGTATCATGACTGAATGGAGACTTGTGGATCTGTCGAACATGCTCCATGTGATTCATCCTGACAATCAGTTTCACACCCTTCACCCTCCTTCCTTTATTTTTTATGTAGGCAAGTCCTTGCAAGACAATGTATGAATTTAGCACTTACATCAAGATATGAATGTTGTTGCATCCGCATGTGGGTCATTCTCTACAATGTATTGATTTAGGTTGTAGCGATGGATCACCTTATCTCCTAGATGATGCAGAAGGAGATCATAATCGAGATCAATGATGCTCTACTTGATGTTGGCAAGTAGATTGTAAAACACAAATTTCAACTCTGATGTCATCGAAGTGTCACAGATAGCCTCAAGGGTCTCCCGTTATCCATTCATCTACACCCACTATACGAGGTAACGGTTCACATTGACGCCTGTGAGTCTTTTCTACTGAATGCATTTAGAACCAATCACCTCAAATTAATGCACTTCTTAAACATTGTACTCCACAATCGACACTACACAAGAGGATACTAGGAACTTTACCTACTTGGCGTAGAAGAATATTGGAATATTCTCAGAACCTTTCAAAACAAACGAGTGCTGTTTTTCTGTAAACGTTTTGCAAATATGACATCCTCAATATGAGAAGTTTCCTCTAGTTTCCCTTGAACATTCCTTTATAATGATTTCATTGAAAAATTCACATGCAATGACTTGTGAAGATCCATAGAAGCTCCTCATAGGTTGAGTTGAATAAATGTTTAGCAAAACTTTATACTACCTAGTCATATTTTGTAACTTCATTCAATCAAAATCCCTGAACCATTTCATCCTAAATACATGAGTAGAATATGTCTTACTTCTTGGTTGAAAACTGAATAGTAAATATAAAATGATTTTTACGAAGGATATATGTGGTTACTAGAAGACGATGAAGTTGTCGAGCACTTTTTAAGCTCCTAAACTCATGGCGTACCTACTTTTGTGGTTCATTCAAACCAGTATCACCAACTCCCCTCCCCCTCCCCCCCAGATAGTGAATGTGGAAAGTGTATGAGGAATTGCACTCAAGGTTGCATGAAAACATAACTCAACGAACAGAAGTGCACTCCATGTTGTATCCGTTCTAAGAGGGCTCATACGCTCACTAGTTCAGGAAATCTCTCGAGTGCCGAGAAAGCTGTACATTTGCCTCTGCAATAACTCTATGCACTTCCTTGATTGGCAGTGGGTTGAGAGGGCATATGGTTTGGAGATCAATATTTCCCCTCCCCCCATGAGCCGAGAACTGTATGTGAAGAGTTCACTGGAAAGTGTACGTGAATCACCTCATGAGAGAGAACAAAAATCACACTAGCGCACTGATCACAACCGATGCCGTTGATGCATTGTAATCGACGAGATACAATAAAGGCTTGTGTTGACCATATGAACCTCTTGTCCAAGATTGAGCTTTCTCAATAAGTGCTCGGGAACGCAAATCGAACTAAGGAAATGTGCAAAACAAAAGCGTAGATATCAATAAAGGATTGTTCTAGGAAACCACAAAACCAAAGGGATCCTCATGTGGAGTATGGTTAATCGAAGATACCTCCTTGAATTTTAAATTTGGACTTTAATTTTTTAAGAACTACCTGATCTTTAATTTTGATATGAATTGTCTGATTTGAATTATTTTAGTGTTCCTAATTGGTCGAATTTGTGGATGAATGGAACTTAAATTTCGTCAAAGGGGAGCGCTCAACATTTTCATTGTCCTGGATTTTGATGATGTGCATCGTGGGTGGTCCGCATGTGCAACTTGTAAGCACCTTCGAGTCATTCAAAAATCAGATTTCAAACTTGAAACTGTTGGTCTCGCCATCCATGTGTGTCAGTTCGCCAGAAATCTTGTCACAAATGCCGTCATGCCAGGTGTTGTCGAGACAAGCTTGACGTGACCATTCTGTTGCTCACGTGAGTGATTGAGGTTTTCGGAGGTTGATCAGGCATCACCAAGCTCATGCTATAAAATCACCAGTTAAGAAATTACAGAGAAGAAAACCCAGGGATTGAATAAAAACATTTCCAAATGACACTTACAATTTGATGAAAACGTTTTGAATTATTTATGTGGTCCAAATTTGTTGAGAAAAAATAAAATATATCTGTGTGAAGACATTTGCATTCATTGACCAAAACCATTTTTTGAAAACATTTAGACGTGTACACTAGTTCACACCCTTAACAAGCCTACACTAAAACCTTTGACCACGTCCATATGCACTTCCCAAGTACACTTTCATGTACCAATGTCTTCAATCCTTCCTACCTCTCACCTTATCCACGTAATACAATGTGTCCTTAATGCACTCACCAATTCATGCACCTGCTCATGCACTGCCCACATAAAATGTAATGCCACAATCCTCCCTCCATGGTAAATACCTTTTATATATTACACAAGACGATGACATGTTAAAATAAAAAATAAGGGAAGAGTATGATGTCAACCTAAGAATCAGAGAATTTACTCAACAAGTGTATACGTCCACACACAACCCATACACACGGCCATACACCTCCAAGTACACTCGCCTCATACAATTTGTACCCCCACCTCCACAAACACATTACTCAAATCAGTGTACTTTAGTTTAAATTCTTCAAGTATTCCATACACCTAGATATACACTCCACACATACACTTTCCACATGCACTCCACACTTCCCTCCCTCCTCCCATAAAAATAACCACCACTCACAAAAGTTCTCAAAACCAACATACAAAAGTGTATATTTGTGCACACAAACCACAAATTTGAGAATACATCTCTATCTACACTTCCCACATACACTTTCCACCACACCCCCTCTCCCCTCCCTCGTCCAACCACCACAAAACAATCTGCAACACATCACTCAAACCAATGTTCACAAGTACAAATCATTATACACAGACCATACACCCAACCATAAACCTCTACTTACATTCTCCTCATACATTTATTACCCACCAGAACCCCCTCTTCCACCTCACCCAAAGACCACAAACCAACCTGAAACACATTACTCAAACCAGCATACACAAGTACAAATCTCTACATACAAATAACACATAGAACCATACACCTCCACTTACACTCGCCACATACACCTTCCACGCCTTCCTCCTCCACCCTACCACCATTGACCACATCACTCAAAACAAAACATGCAAGTGTAAAACTCTACACAAAACCCACACACAACCAAACATACACTTCCACTTACACTCCCCTTATACACTCTCCATCCCCATCCCCCTCGATCAACCACTACCAACCTATGTCAAACACATCACTCAAAGTAATGTACAAAAGTAAGTTTTTTAAAGCAAAATCCATTATTTCAACCATACATATCCACTGAAAATCCCCACATACACTTTCCTTCCTTCCCCCAAAGTGTATATTTGTACACATAACCCACACGTTTGGGAACACATCTCCACTTACACTCCCCACATACACTTCTCAACCCCATCCCCCACCCCTTCCTCCCTCTCATGCCCAACCAGCAAAAAAAAACATAGAAATTGAACCAGTGTACACAAGTTTAAAATTCTATACACAATCCATACACCCAATCATCCACATCCACTTACAGTCCCCACATACACCTTCTACCTTCTCAACCCCATCTCCCATCCCATCCAACAACCACCAAGAACCATAACAACATTAACCATACCAAAATACACAACTACACACCTCTACACGCAAACCACACACAGCCATACACCTCCACCAAAACTATTTACATATATTTTCTACTCCGTCCTCCTCCAACCAACCACTAATTTCCACATCACTCAAGACAACGTAGAAAGGTGTATAACGGTACACACAACCGAGATATCCAACCACACACCCTCACTTGAAATCTCCCCATACACTTTGAGCCCTTTCCCTCTCCCATCAACCTAGCCACCACTGTTCAAATCACTTGAACCAGTGTACTTAGAAGCATCTTACATGGAAGCTTCTTGGTGTACCAGACCATTTTACACACTTCACCTGGTGCATGAAATTCCTTTGATTAACTCTATCTCACTGAATGAAGATATTGTCAGCCATGATGTTGAATTGGGCATGGTTATAAATATTAAAACCACATTACAAAAAGGATGGTATGTCCCCTCTCCTTTGGGTGGTGTCACTTCTCCTCCTCCTCCTTCTCGCCTCCTTTTGGTGCCAATCTTGAATTACCCTCCTGCTCATAAACCAACTTATCAAGCCTTTGAATGCTACGTTTGTAGCATTATCATTTATCTCGTGCTTGTGGGAACTTATTGTGTGGATACGTTCAACGCCTTTCCCAATGTCACTAACTTTGCTGTTATCGTGAGCTTCCTGTGAACCAGCGAGCACCATTCCCTCCACAAGAGGTACGCTTGAGACCATTGCAAGACGATGGGGATGATTGTGGTCCCTATTGCATTATGAATTTGTGCTCCTTGTTGGGGTCCCTTCTCAAGTGCTCCTCTTTGAGTGCATCCTTCGTTCCATGGGAGTCACCCACAGACATGTTGATGTCCCCATTGAGCACTTTTTTGGATTTTGCAAGCTTCTACCTGGGCTCAAGATTACCACAGGTTACTTTCCGCACAATGGTTGTTATTGCATTATAATATTTCTCATCGAGTCAGCTACTAAGATTTGGAGTCTGCCGAGAACTTTTGGCAAGGCCGTCACCACCTTTCCCTTCTTTTTCTCAGATGATCCAGTGCTTCCCATTCTAATTGTTTTGCTAATATTACATTCTGACCTTTGTGAGGGTCATCCCACAAAGTAGAGGAGGTTTTGTCTCTTAAAATTGTTTTTCTATCACAATCGGTGAGGCAATTGTACAATTGTTTCTATTTTTGTGGTTTTACCTAGATGGCACAGCCACATAGCAACATTTACCATTTTTAGGCCACCACTGTCAATAGAAGAATTTGGTAGACAAATACTATTTTCCTCTCCGCCATAGCCAACGCAAGCATGTAGGCTCAAGTTAGGCTAGGAATTCATGACTCAGCACTAGGAAACCTAACATAGCAAGGGAAACATAAGAAAACAAAAGGAGTTTAGGGACAACATCGGATTGAGAAAGGCTTTAGATTAAAGGGAAGGGGAGGTGAAAAGTTTACTCTAGATAACCTTGTATTTGAAACTCCTTATATGCCCGGTTATCTTCTCTTTGTCTTATTTTCATTCTAGGTTGCCTCTTGACTACCCTTGACGCGCGTTGTGTCTCCCTAGAGACATGTGCCTCCCTATCCAAAGTGATGGGTAGACCTAATAAACTTCCTCAGCTACATTCTTCCTTATTTAGCTTCACCTTTCAACTTGTGGGAGTCTTTGGTCTTGGGGAAGGGTAATCTCCCAATATTTGTTTGAAGAAGGGAAGAGGGAACGTTGAAAATGTAGAACATTTGTGGTTTTTGCTGTGGTGAAATTCCAACCCATCCAAAGAAAATTCACCTAGCCCCCCTACAGAGAAGGAGAATCTTAAAGGATAAAGCCCCTCACAAGCTCTCCAATGCAATACATAGTGCAAACAATGGTTATGTTTCAAGGATGTATCCCACTGTCATGTTTTCAATACTTCTAATAAAGGCGGTGGTTTTTTATATCGATTGATACCATTTGAATTGTTTTACTCGTAGTTGAAAAGATTGTGTGGGTTAAGAATCCACTAGAACTAATCTAGTTTCCAGCTCTTACAAAAAAGGCATCAAATGATGCCTTTTTTGAATTATGGCATCCAAAGCTCATTGGAGGATTTTTCCTCTTTGTGGAACTCTTAGGAAAATCGTCATGAATGACCTTTGTAAGGAGACTCAAACATTTCATTTCTCTAGAAGCTTATTTACAATTCTACCTTGCCCCCTCATTTTGGGACCAAAACAAGGGAGGTATTACTCCAAACATTTGAGTTTGAACAAGTTTTCTTTAAACAAAACTCAAATCCGTCATCCGCTGGCTAGCTAGCCGACACCTTGCAAATAACTGGACGCCGGCCAACCCTCACTTTGGCAAGGGGTGATGTCCAACTACCCCTGGCTTCTATAAGTAGGAAGGGCCAAGCCCGCCATCCTGCTACATCAGTGATCTTTTAGAGAAAACCATTACAACCCACATACTCAAGAAGTTGGCAAGTCTCCCCAACACTTATATAAGCAATTAAATATGAAGAAATGAAGGTAATTCCTATTTCAAGAATTAAAACTTGCACTTAACCCAACCAAACATTATAACACCGAATTAAAGACATAATTGGGCTTCCAAACGTGGTATCTGCACACTTCATACACGTAAAAGAATCTGAAAAGGCACCAATTAAAATATGGCACAAAACTGGAAACATCATTAAAAAACCTTCCAATACTGGGAAACAAATCCAAAATTGTCCTGAAGAATAAAAATTATTAATTACGACACCATGAAAAAATGTGCAAACACAATTTCTTCTAACAGGGAGAAGAAAGGACAAAAATATGAAAAGATGAAAGTTTTTATTATACATTAAATCACCAAATAATATTATGGGCTTGGCTTTGAATGTTGACTCAAGAATTTAGAAACTTATGTTCTAAAAACCGAACAAAACTCTCGACAAGACTATTTTTGTCACAAAAATCAAAATTTACAATATTTACACTGTTTCTTAACCAGAATATATTGGTTTGAGCTGAAATTCAACAGCAGTTCTACGATGGAAATGGATGTTTGTAAATGAAACATGGGAGTTTCAATATTGATTCTCCCATTCTCTAATTGATTTCTTAAGGAAATCATGGACGAGGAAAAAAGGTTTTTTCGATGAATATGGATGACAGTAAGGTATGTTTGTAAATTGTGGCATGAAGGAAGGAGTTTTGCACATCTATGTGGTGATTACATTAAGTGTACTATGATGCCAACCTAAAAGATCCTTTATTGTTAGAATGTTTTTTACTAGTCCAAAAGGATCCCAAAATTCAGTTACTGGAATACCTTACCTTTCATAATTGTTGTTGAATATATTGTTTGGTCACAAATGATACATCTACTGTCAAATTGATTCACTTTATTTGGTTCTGATCGGTCTTGTATGGATCGGTCTTATTTGGATCGGTAATTATATGGATTATAGTGAAAGGTGGTTTGAACCAGGCAATATTGACTTCTAGCATGAACATGGAAACAGGCATAAACACTGATTTTGAACCAAATTTGAGCAGAACTGGTGGTTGTGTCATGTTGCGTGATGATTCAGCCATGCAAGATCCTAGACACATGGGTGTTACCGTAGTGTCTATTACATTTGCCTATAATTATTCAAACGTTTCATCCATGGAGTGTAGAAAAAAATATTGACGGTTAGGAGAATCCATTTCCTAACTGGCAAATGGAATGTTGATGCATTGAGAGAAGTGAAAAGCCTTCTGTCATGTCAGCTGTGTTTGTTAAAGTAGTAAACACTTCTGTGGCTACTTGTATTAGCTAGCCTAGATTAGTCTCACTCTCTGACTGTCATGACAGGTCGTACAAGTTTCTTACGAGACATTTGGCACTAGACATTTGCATGTGTGTGACCTATGCACCCCTTATGTGGTTCGCCACACTCTGTGGCAAACTGCAAGCTGAGGAGCGAGCGCAAACCGATAGGGGTCACGCTCGCTCCCTCGTACTCGTCATTCTTTTCCAAAAATGCTTACAACTTTCGTGTCAATCCTCTCTCACGCCTAAGTGTTGAACACCTCGATATCCCCCTCACAATTTGTCCAGAGTGATCCCCCTCACAAGCTCTTGAGAGCCTCTCCCCCTCACAACTCTTGAGAGGGACAGTTAGCCCCGCGGCTAACTCCCGGCTCCACCCACCTCCCACCTCCTCCACTCTCCTCCATCCTCTCTCCCTCCCCCTCACCTTGTCCTATTTCAACATGGCATCAAGCCTGTGAACGGGCATGTGGCCGACCCTCTTCCTCTTTTGCTTCCGCTACCATCCGGCCTCGTCGCCGTCTCCGCTGAAGCGTCTCTCCGCTCTCGCCGTCCCCGCCGCTGCTGTCCTCCGCCTCGCTCCTCTCCTCCGTAGCCATCGCCGCTGGCATGCCATTTTCGGTAGCCTCCTCCCCAGTGTCATGGCCGACCTCGGTCTCCCTGGCGCCCTCGATGCCGCGGCTGTAGCCCGTGCGGGATGCGAGCAAACATCCTCTCAGCATGTCTCATCTTGCCCCGCTAGTCCTCCCTCCCTGGATCATGGACTAGTTGACAACTCCCTCGCTTTCTCTCCTCGGTCTACTGCGGAGGCCTTCGTCACCGCCGCTCTCGAGGCTCTCCATGCTCCTCCTTCCCCGACACGCCATCATCCACCGCCCGCCCACATGTCTCAGTTTCCCTACTCGACAGCCATCCCTGATGCCCTTGCTTTCCGTCCCGTAGCAACCCCTGCCGTTCCCCCTGTCCCATATGTCACCGATGCGGACCCCAACGGCCTCGGCTCTGCCATTGCTGAGGATACTTCCGATGGTGTCCTCGGGGCCGACCGTCTCGTCACTCCTCGTGGTGCCGTCGTGGCTGGCACTCTTGCCGCCACTTGTGGTGCCATCGCCCCTAGCGGCACCGTCACCCATCGAGGCGTTGTCGCTCCCATTGCTGCCGTCACCCCTAGCGATGTTGCAACCCCAGTTCGTACCGCAGTCTCTACCTCTGTCGTAGTCCCCGCCAGTATTGTCACGCTGATTGGCGCTCCTCATCTTGGCCGTGCCGTCGCGCCGGGTGGTGCCTTCCTCGTTGGTGGTGGTATCCCGGCTGGCGGTATCCCTCCAGTTAGCAGTGCTGTCCCTGTCGGTGCCCCTCCCCTTGGTGACCCCGTCGCTGCGCTTGTTTGCACCGAGGCACGTCTCGATTCTATGACCCTTGCGGTCACCCAGCTCGCCCGCCTTGGTCTCCACCCCACCCCTCCCACATCGTTGCCACTGATTGCTGCCCCCAGTCATGTCCCGGGCACTTTGTTCTCTGATTGGTCCACCCTCTTTGTGTCCTTTGCCCATATGCATGGCCTCAGGGAGCACTATGACCCCACACCCTTCCTTTCTCTTGCTCACCCTGATCGTAGCGCTCTCACTTTTCATCTCCTTTACTCTGCAGCCCCTTTTGTCGCCCTGCGTTAGCTTGATCATTCGCACCCACCGCCGCTCTCCCCGCTCATCCCTGTGAGGCATGGGCTGGCCTCCTCGCTCTTTACTAGTCTGACTCTCTTTGCTCTACTTCTTCTCTTCTCACTGACCTTTGCACTCTCCATCGCCATCCTGATGAGTTGTTGGGTGCTTACTTGGGGCCTGCCAAGCTTCTTGAGAGCGAGGTTCTCACTGCGGGCGTCTCCTTGATAGATCCAACCTTTCTTACTTCTGTTGTCGCTGGTCTTGGACCCTCTCTCATCAGTGCTCTCACTTCCTTTCCCCTCGCCCTTACCCTTCAGGTCGCATACCAGACTCCCAGCGCCGTCTGGCACGCCTTGTTGGAGGGGCTCCGCTCCTTCCAGGCGGTCTCCCAGCCTTTCATCCCTCCTGCTGAGCTTGCCCTGTCCGACGCCCTGCCCCGCCTTCTCCCCCCTCCGGCGGCTCATGCCCTTGCCGTGTGGGCCCCGCCTGGCAGAGGTGGTGGTGGCGCTCGCCCATTCACATGCTGGAACTGCAAGGTTGTCGTTCATCAACACGATACGTGCCCACTTCCTCCAGCCCCAGATCTTCGTGAGCGCATTGCGCGTTAGTGCGTGCTCCTCCAAGGTCGGCCTTACATTGCTGCAGGCATAATTCCCCCTGCTGTGGTTCTCGGTGCTTCTGCACTTGGCGCTTCCGTCCTCTCTCCGTCGGCACCTGCTACACCTCCTCCTTTGACTAAGGACGCGATCATCGCTCTTATCCGCCGTGTTCTGGCCGAGGGTGTCCTTGGTGGTCCGCCGCTTGCTGGTACGTCTCTGTTGTTTTATTTGCTCGCTGCTTCTACGTCTTTTCACCCTACTCTCGATGTCTCCTCGCTAGCCCCTGCCCTTCCCCCTCTCTTCTTGCACAACTGTCTACTGCCTCCTCTTCGGCACTGAGCGTGTCGCCGCGCCGTCGTGGGTGGTCGATCATGCTGCAAGTGACCACATGTGTCCTATTTGTGACCTGTTCACAGGTTTTAGTCCAGTTTCACCGATCACGGCGGTATACATTGGTGATGGAGCCCTCCTCCCTCTGGTTGGTGTGGGCACCGTTTGTCTCGCCTCCTCGGCCGGCTCTCTCACATTGTCCTCCCTCCTCTTTGTTCCGACGCATTACGTTTTCCTGTTGTCCATTCCGACTCTCGACAGATGTTGTTTCTTCACCACTTACGCTCTTGGTCTCGTCCCTGTCACCGAGCGTGCAAGTGTTCGTGTTGTCCTTCGCGGCCGTCCGCCCCCTGGCGAGGGCTTGTACCTAGTTCTTGGCCCACACTCTGTTTTTGTGCCTGTGGCTGACGTTGTTGCGCTCATTGCTCTCTCTCGTTCGGCTCACTCCCACCTTCTTCATTGTCACCTTTTCCATCTTCCCTCACCTGCTATGGCCTCCCTCCTTCATACCCTTCCTGCCAATGAGTTGTCCGATCCGTCATTCTAGGCCCCTTGTGCCGCTGGCTGCACCTTTTGTGCCGTTGGCAAGATGCAACGCCTTTCTTTTCCCTCCCCCTTTCGTGCATCTGCTCCTCTGGAGCTCGTACATGCGGACATCCTTGGTCCTCTCTCGGATGAGTCTCTCGCTGAGCACGCCACGTACGTTCTCAGCCTCATTGATGATTATTATCAAAACACATGGGTCTTTTTCCTTCGGGCAAAGAGCAATGTAGCCCAGACCATCCAGTCATGGTACGCGTGCACGCAGATTCAAAGTCGTCACCAGCCCTTACGCTTTCGTTCCGACCGTGGTGGCGAGTTCTTTGGTGCCATGGCATCCTTCTTTGACTGAGAGGGCATGGTTCATGAGCTCTTTGCTCCTTATTCTCCACATCAGAATGGGGTTGCCGAGCGCTGGAACCACACACTTGTTGAGGGATTCTACACGATGGTGGTTGAGGTAGGCTTCCTTGATCGAGGCCACAACTTTTGGTTGGAGGCAACACGTTACCGCACCTGGGTTTGGAACTGGATCCCACATGGCCCCCTCGCCGCTGACACCATGCCATTCCAACAATTCTTTGGTCGTCGTGCCAACCTCAGTCAGGCTGTGGTTTGGGGCACCATGGCCACTGTCTACCTTACTCCATTGTCTCGGCCTGGCAAGTTTGATCCGCCTGACCGCCTCTGTGTCACCCTCGGAGTTGTACCTCAGCCACGTGCCCACCGTTTTTGGGACCCGGTTGCGCATCGCCTCATTGAGTCTTGTCACGCTCGCTTCTTTGAGCAGCTGACTTATGGCACTTTCCGTGCGGATCGCTATCTCCCCCCTTCGACCTCCACCACGGCCTACACCTCCGACGACCTGGTGGTTGCTGGTGCCCCTTCTCCTGTTCCACCTTCTTCAATGCCTCCCCCCGTGCATCCTCCACCCGCCGCCGCCCCTACTCTTATCCCATCTCTCGTGCCTTCTTCGGTCGTTCCGTCTTCGATCTCTCACCCCCCTCCTCCTATTAACCCGTCCTCCCTACCCTCTTTGTCCACTCTCTTACCCCGTACCGCGGCTTCTCCTCGTTCTTCTACGCTCATACCTCCTCTAGCAACAGTCTCCCCTCCTCTCCCCTCTTGTCCATTACCCTCTCCCTCTCCCTCCCCCCCTGTTCCACCTCCTCCCTCTCTTCCCTCTCCCTCCCCCCACCTCCATCTTCTTCCCCGCCTCCCTTACGCCCTTGGCACCATCGTGGCGGTCCGCCGTCTGTCTCTCCCCTCCCTCCTCTCTTGTCGCCTCCTGTGCCGTTGCCGGTCTCTCCTCCCGGCTTCCCCCCCTCCCCTCCTCCTGTTCGTCC
>SZWC01004123.1:162873-180637 GCA_023375785.1 Penium margaritaceum
CCCTCCCCCCCTGTTCCACCTCCTCCCTCTCTTCCCTCTCCCTCCCCCCACCTCCATCTTCTTCCCCGCCTCCCTTACGCCCTTGGCACCATCGTGGCGGTCCGCCGTCTGTCTCTCCCCTCCCTCCTCTCTTGTCGCCTCCTGTGCCGTTGCCGGTCTCTCCTCCCGGCTTCCCCCCCTCCCCTCCTCCTGTTCGTCCTTTCCTGACCGCGGCTCAGGCGGCGGACTCCCCTCGGACGCCCTCTCCCCCTAGCTGTGCGGATCCCGTTCTCCTCTCAATTGAGGATGTCCCAGAGATCGCCCAATCCCGGGCCTCGTCCCCTAGCCTTCTCATGGACGACTCCATCACCGTCACTACGACACCATCCCCGCCATCCTTACCCTCTGTTGCTTCCCCTGCCCACCCCTCGCCCCTCCCTCTTCTTCTTGACATCCTCTCTCATGAGACTCTTCCACCCCTCCGTCCCTCTCCTTTCCCTTCGTCACCTGTTCCTCTTCCTTTCCCATCCCCTCCTCCGACAGTTTCCCCCCGCCGACCTTCCCCTAGCCCGGCCTCTCTTCTCGATGTTCCCTCCCGCCCCCACTCGTGGATGCGCACGCATGTTGCCTGGGCTCACCCTTCCGTCCCTCCCCTCCCTCCTCTCTCCCCTCGCGCTCCTCCCCCTGCTTCACCCGTTTCTGCCTCTCTCCCCCCTCCCTCCATCCTGGATACTCCTGCCCCCTCTCTTGTTTCTTCTCGCACCCGCTCTCGCACCACTCATGCCCTCACTTGTACCTTGTCCCCTGTCCCTCCCTCGTCATTCATCCCTATGTCGTCCCCTCCCTCTCCCCTCCCGGTCTATGCTGTCCCTAGCCCCCGCTCCTCTTTGTCTCTATCTCCTTCCTCCTCTTTTTCTCCCGATCATCCCCTCCCTCCCATTGTCGTATCAGCACCCGTTTCCCCCCCTCCTGCAGACTCCTTGTCTGCCGCCCCCTTGCACTCCTCTCCACCTTCCCCTCCTCCCTGCCCCCCTCTCCGACAACTCTCCTCTTCTCCTCGCCTCTTCCCCTCCCCGCCGTAGTGCTTCCTCCCTCCTGTCCTCTATCATCTTACACCTTCCACCCGGGTCACACCCATGGTTTCCACTTCTTTCATCTTGAGTTTCGCTATGCACTCAACGCTTCCACTGGCCATCACTTCATCTGCGCCCCGGCATCTGCTTCTCGTGCGCTCACGGTCACATCCGTCCCGCCCACTTCGTCCTCTCCCTCACCCCCTCCCAAGTTTGACCCCCTCACCTTCGCCGACGCCCTCACTCGTCCGGACATTGCTGCCTGGCGTGCGGCATGTGTCGCTGTGCTTGCTACCCTGGCTGAGCATGGCATGCTCGAGCTCGCTGCTCTTCCTCCTGGTCGCATGGCTATCAAGGCCAAGTGGGTTCTACGTAAGAAATTCATAGCCTCCGGTGCTCTCGACCTGTACAAGGCTCGCCTCACCGCTAAGGGCTATTCTCAGATCCCTGGCGTCGACTTCACCGACACCTATGCCCTTGTCGGTTGATTTATGACGAGTCGCGCTGTCATCTGTCTCGCTTCTCACTATCAGTGGGAGCTCCACTAGATGGACGTGAACGACGCTTTTCTCCACGGCCGTCTTGAGGAGGAGCTGTACATGGTCCAACCTACTGTCTTCTCCGATGGCACCAGACGCGTCTGCCACCTCTGTTGCACCCTCCACAGCCCTCGTTAGTCCCCTCGTTGTTGGAACGAAGAGCTCTCATCCACCCTTGTCCGTGGCGGTTTCCACCCTAGCCAGTCCGACCCCTCCCTCTTTGTAGGTGGCACAACTCTCATGCCCTTCTTCATTCTAGTGTATGTGGATAACCTCCTCATCACCTCGCCTCCTCCTCCGCCATCTCCGAGGCAAAGGATCTCCTCTCGTCAACTTTCCGCATGAAGGACCTTCGCCTCGCGGCCATGTTCTTAGGGATGCAGATCGAGCGTCTTCCTGGCTGCCTATTGGTCCATCAGGAGCGCTATGTCTAGTGTCTTGTAGACTGCTTCGCGTCTGTTGTCGACCTCTCCCGCCCCCTCCCTCTTGCCTCCTTGCCCATGCCACCGGGCACTTAGCTCACCCTCTGTGTGGCCTACGATGCCGAGTGCATCGGATTCTGTCGCCGTGTTTTAGTCCATTGTTGGCGCGCTCACCTACCTTGCTGGCACTACTCGCCCAGACATCGTCTGTGCAGTGAACATCCTGGCCGAGTATGCTCGCGAGCATTGTATGGCTCACCTCCATGCGGCTGCATGCGTTCTTCATTACACTCTTGGATCTGATCGTGCCAGCCACGCCTTCCCGACCGGGTCGGGCGTTCCTCTCCTGACGGGCTACGCCGACAGTGACTATGCTCGCGACACGGACACACGTAGCCGCAGTGGCGTTTTCTTCCTCCTCGACCCCACTACCATCTCCTAGCGCAGCGGGAAGCAGGAATGTGTCGCTCGTAGCACTGGTGCGGCCGAGTACATGGCCTTGGCTGGTGCTGTCGCCGAGGCAGTGTGGCTTCGTCGCCTTCTTGGCGAGCTTCGTCTCCCCACCCCAGCGGTGCCCTTCCACACCGACAGTGAGAGCGGACTAGCCATTGCTCGGAACGCTGATGCGCTTCATTGTCGCACAAAGCACATCAATGTTGAGCACCACTACGTCCGCGATGTGGGAACAACTGGAGTTGTCTCTCTTCTATTCACCTCTACCGACTTCCAATTCGCAGACTTCCTCACGAAGGCTCTCCACCAGCCTGCCTTTGCCTCCAGTATCGCCTCTGTTGGTCTCCGGACCCTACCCCCGCTTGCCTGATCCTACCATCCTTCTTCTCCACCCACTCCTTCTCCGTGCATCGCTTGGTCCTCTGCTTGATGACCTCTCGTCTGCATCTCAGATCCCTCCATTCTCTCCACTCTCCCCTCCGTTCGTACGTCCCTTGCAGGTTTCTTCGCGGCGACCACCACCGTGCCCGACGTGCTCTCCCATCCGCTCCCGCCCATTCTCCTTTCCGTCTCTTTCTTCTTTTCTCCCCCTCGTTCTTTTCTCTCCTGTCCTGTTGGTGCCTCCGTTGTTGTGTGCCTCTGGGTGCTAGGGTGCAGGCCCTTGAGTTTCTCCTCTGGTACCCTCCCGGTCCTCGCCGGGCGCTTCGGGGCTGCCATTCGTAGCCGTGTGGCGCTTCTGGCCGGGAGCTCCTGGTGGGGTGCTCCTGGAGGGGTGCTTCTGGACGGGTGCTACTGGTGGGGTGCTCCTGGTGGGGTGCTTCTGGAAGGGCGCTACTGGTGGGGTGTTCCTGGAGGGTTGCTCCTGGCAGGGTGCTTCTGGACGGGCGTTCCTCGCGGGGTACTCATGGAGGAGCTCCTTTCACTGCGCTCTTCCGGACGGGCGCCCCTGGCCGAGTGTTACGACCGCATTTCTTGATCAGGCTCCTTTCGGCCGTGCGCTTCTGGGAGGATCCCCTGGCGCGATACGTCAGCCGGTGCCCTGTGTCATCCTCGCGCTGCTCTGTTGGGGCTTGTGGTGTGATGTTCAAGCTTTCTGCTTGGGGCATGCATCCTTGCTTGCGCTATCGTGTTGAAGTAGTAAACACTTATGTGGCTACTTGTGTTAGCTAGCCTAGACTAGTCTCACTCCCAAACTGTCATGATAGGTCATACTAGTTTCTTATGGGATGTAGGCCTCGCTGTGTTGCTTCGTTTTGCTCGCACTAGAAATTTTCATGCGTGCGACCTATGCACCCCTTATGTGGTTCGCCACACTCTTTGGCTAACTGGAAGCTGAGGAGCGAGCGCGACCTGATAGGGGTCACGCTCGCTCCCCGTTACTTGCCATTCGTTTCCAAAAATGTTCACAACTCTCATCTCGATCATCTCTCACGCCTTAGTGTTGAACACCTCGATACCCCCCTCACACGATCTCAAGAGCGATCCCCCTCACAAGCTCTCGAGAGCCTCTCCCTCTCACAGCTCTCGAGAGGGACAGTTAGCCCAGCGGCTAACTCCCGGCTTCACCCGCCTCCCGCCTCCTCCACTCTCCTCCATCCTCTCTCCCTCCCCCTCACCCTGTCCTATTTCAATGGCGTTGGCGTGGATATGCTGGACTGAGGCCGCTCGAGGCTTTGAAGTTCAAAATTCTGAACTTCAAAGCTTCCTAAGAATTGATGGGTGTCTATTTCAAATAGTTGACCTCTACCAAATTTTGCCTTTTCCAGCATAAAAAAGAACAAGGACCTTTGGAGAATCCTAAATTATTTATGGGTACCAAGTTTTAATTCATTTATACAATCATCATATTTGGTTCAAAAAAATAGGTGAATGTTAAAAATACTACGGTAATATTGGTGGGCAATCCATGATGTGAGAAAAGAAACCAATTTGTATAACATCATAAAAGATAAAACTAGAGATTCTTTCATGACAATTTCTACATCAACATGAATGGTAGGGTATCCCTTTGTCATTAGCCATGCCTTTGATTCATTAATCGTATCATCATGATGATACTTAACATGACAACCCACTTTACATGCATTGCTTTCCTCATTGGTGGTAGAGAGACATCCAATGTATATCAAAAGCAAAGGTGTCATTAAGTTCTACATCAATGGCCTTCTTCGACAAGTGTGCCTCTGCACATGTGAAAACATCATTGTACTTTGATGGAATGAATGAATCCATTAAAAGACGTAAGGGAAGTGATAATTCTTCACTACATTACTACCATGTTTCATGAACACGGAGGGGTGGATCAATGGAATGAGTTGCCAGGTTGGATGTGTTGCACATGCCCTTGTATGACTACGTCTAAACATCTCTTGATGTTTCCCCTCTTTCATACTACATTCCATAAATTGTCTCCATATCTGACCTAATGACTGAGCTATTTTTGGCTCTTGCTCTAACATAAGTTTCATGAATGTAGAAAATTAACTTGGATCAATGCCTGCTATTGCTTGCATGAATGGAGGACATTTAAAAAGATACAAAGTTTTCCAAAGACATTTTGGATTAAACTTTGTCTCTTCTCAATTTTGGCATGGCAGAAAATTTGACCATTCTTCTATATCTACTTCTACTTTGAATTCTTTTCTAGTTGCTGCTATTGTAACTCTAGCTTTGACTAATGATATGGTTACTTCTCCTGTTTCCAAAGAGATAACCAAAGGGATCTATGTAGAGGAATTCACTGATTGACGGAGGGAGTTGGTGTGTGAGACCATTGCAAGTGATGCAAATGATAAGAATAAACTGAATGCCTTTCATTATTAAGATGAGGAGTGAAACAAATTTCTAAACATTCCAAATTTTCATAATTTAATCAGGTATTCAGAATCTATGTCTTAAAACGTCTGGGCTTTTCAAACTGTGCTTGGTCTTACAGAAAACCCCATTGACTAGAGCCATTGATTTTCTCTGAATGGTAAATGTTTTATTGCAAATAGCATGCAATGTTTCCCCACAAAGTTTTAGGTGTTGTGTTAGCTATCACCTTATGCCGTAGTTATTAAGGGGTTATTGTGAGTTCTACGTGATAGTGAGTAACGTGGTTCCATAGATAGAATACATAATTCATTGCCTAACCATAGATGTTGAAGGGACATTTGAATTCATTATGATTGTGCAAAGCACTTTATTTAGAGTACGATTTTTGTAAGAATTCACTATCTCATCCCATTTAGCTTCTGTCACCTGAACATAGTACAGACATGGATGCTGGTCTCAGTCATGAGGTGCGAATGCTGACCCACACACATTCACATGCAGCCACTAAAAATAAAGTTTACACAACACATTACAAGTGCCAAAGGAGTAAGAATTGTTTGCATGCAAAACGTTGCATTAGTAGAGGAGATTTGACAAACAAGTTCAAAGTCAACTAAGTAAGAGTGTACCTTAAGAGCCAGACTCCTTCATCCCCATGAGTGAGGAGCTCTTCAGGAACCTGCACACAACCAAGAAAGGAATTGTAAAGGTTCTTTACAAGGGACACCTAAAAATGTAGGTCGAGTATAATCTATGACATGTAATAAGTTTGCGGGGGTAGGGGGCATAACAGATATATTCTCACACTCCCCCTTACAACATAATTCCTCATGGCCCAAGCCAAAGCAACCCTGAGGCCTCCACATGGGAATAGAACAATGGTGCAAGAATGCCCTTGGTCAGAAGATCTGCACACTAATTAAGAGAGCCATCATGAATGGACAAATGGCCAATGCGTAGTGCATCCTGCACATAGTGATGTGCCACACGAAGTTGTTTGGTGCGGTGATGATGTAGCAGATTCTTTGTAATCTTGAGGGACCTTTGGTTGTTGCACATGAGTGGTACCTGTAGAATGTGAATATGCATATCATGCAAGAATATACACCACCACGTCACCTCCTTTAGTGCTTCACTGAGTGCCGCATACTCTTTTGTGGAATAGGTGATGATGTAGTCTTGTTTGCCACTTTGCAAGGAGAACGTTCCCTTCCAATGCTGAACACATAACCCGTCCTGCTCTGAGACCCTGCTGCATCTTTGTATAGTTGCTGTCACGGAACTCAACCACATAGAGACCATTTCGTGAACAAGTGTAGCAAAGGAACACAACTCATGTGTCAATTGTGTGACAAAGAACTCAAACTGAGGCTTGCATGTGAAGGCTGCATGGGGAACTATTGAACTGGGATAGAAGGCTCATTCCATATGTAATGTCCAGGCAATTGGTCATAAAGCATACATCAAACTACCCACAATCGACTGGTATAATGGAACATCAACAAAACTACCAAGTGTGACATCTGTTGCATCAGGAATTTCCTTTATCCTCTCTAGTGGGATTGGAGAAACCTACAATCTCACATCCTCCAGCACTACTGAGTACTTTGTTGCCTTTTTTACCTATGTTTTCCTCTCTCAATAACACCTTCTTACCTATACTATCTGACCTCCATTCCAAGAAATACTCCCATTTCCCCGAAGATCTTCATCTTGTACCTCCTTCTAAGTAACTCCTTCATCTATGCCGTCTTGATGATAGATGCAGAGAAGATCAAAATATCATTGATGTACACAAGTAGTATTACAAATGATCCCCTTTATCCGTAGACAAAAAGTGAGTGGTCTGCATTGCTTTACTTGAAGCCCCATCAACAAGACCCACTGCCAAGTCTTCATCCTAACATGGTGGTGATTGATTTAAACCACACGTGCTTGCTTCAAACAGCAAACCTTATCACTTCCACCATCCACTCCTTCCGTCTGCAACATGAAGATCTCTTCTTGTAGCATTCCATGAAGAAATTCATTCTCCGTTTCCATCTAGTGAATCTCCTAGTTGAACTGTTGTTGCAAATAGACAAGGACTAATAGAAAAATCTCCTACTGGTGTAAATGTGTCGCCAAAATCTGTCCCTATGACCTGCAAATACCCTTTTACTACTAGATACGCCTTCTATCTATGAATGGTACCATCATTGTGATACTTGATGACAAATACCTACTTTGCCCCAGGTGCTGTTCCTCCAGATCTTAAGTGTACCAACTCCCATGTGTCAAATGCATAGATCTCACTCAATTTCTCTTCAATTGCTTGCTTCTACACATGTGCCTCTGGACATGTCATTGCATCTTCGTACGTCTGAGAAACAAATGGTGCTGATGTGCGACCCAAACTGACTATGAGACGTTAGTATCCTTTCTCCAATCATGATAACCTATGGTGGTGGTGCGAGTGCAGATGATGTGTTTGTGGCCATATTGCACATGCCCTTACACATCTTCTTTTCTAATGCACTGAGTCTGCCACCTATGCCATCTACTTGAGATGCTTCAGTGAGGTTTTGCAGGGAAGACGACCCAATGTATGCCAAAAGATGATGCCAGATATCTAAAGTGCTAGCATCATGTGCCGCGAAGAGGTATGTATGGGCATGTAGATGAGTTGTGATGGATCATAGCCATTACTTTACAGATCACCCACAAGTGGACCTCCTTAGATTTTTGAACGACCTCGAAGAAAGCTACACCAGCCTTGCCCGTATATGATGGTTAATCCTCCTTTAGAATCGAGCCGTGATGCATACAACAAGTTGATCATTAGTCATGGGACATACAACACCTTAGTGAGGCATACCTGACATTATTGACCCTCGACCCTTTTAACGCAATGGAATCTCCTTATGCTATTTGTACTACAAAGAGAACAGTCGGAGTGAACACCATCTAAAAAAAACTCCTATCATAGCACTTGTGTTGTGCTGTGCCTGTATGGAGAACCCAACCAAGACCTCGTGATGCTCATTTAGTGCTGACTACATTATGTAAGATGTTTGTTTTCCTCCCAACATGTACGAGATGTGACCATGCTAAGACTTGTGATGGAGCACTCTAGTGTGGACTTGAAACAGATCTGAGAGCTGATGCAAGGCCAACTGCTTGCAATAGAAATGCTCAAATTGCAATATCACCAATTGATCTAGGCCCCATGATAGTACTAAATTTTGTGCATTGTGCAACACCCTTTTTCTTTTCCTGCCTCTCCTTTTTTTCTCTTTTTATTCTCCACACGCCAAGTACTCCTTGTGCTATGGTTCTTGCATGTGTAAAATAGCTCTTCTTGAGTGTAGACATAAATTTCTGGGGTTTGTTGCGGGTTATAAACCTCTTGAATTATAAATGAAAACGACCCCCAAGGGCCCTTTTGCGTGGAAGCAAGTCTTGGTGGTTGCCAACCTCCCCTTTCTTTTGCATTTGTCGATTCACCCATTTTTTGGCCTTCACTCTTGCTCTCTCTCTCTCTCTCTCTCTCTCTCTCTCTCTCTTGCTGTCGCTCTTGCTCTTGCTTTCCCTATAGCGCTCGCTCTCGCCCTCACTCTTGCTCTCTATCTTGCTCATGCTCTTGCTCGCTTTCTCTCTTCCTTTTGCTCTCGCTCTTGCTCTTACTTGTGCTCACTATCGCGCTCTTGCTCTCGCTGTATGTCACCCCCTTTTTTCTCTCTTTCTCTCCCTCTCTCTTTCTTGGGGCTCTTCTTTCACGTGACTTACACTCTTCGAGGGCTATTTTGATCACTGGTCAATTGTCATGCAAGATGGCTTCCTACTATCTGGTACTCGCTCAAGACCATAGGTGTTAGCATCAACAGTACGTGGAACTTTCATAATGTTGGGATTTACTACCTAACTACAAAACGGTGTCCCCAAGAGGAATTCACCAAAAAATGACAAAACGATGCCATGGATGTCCACAGTTGGGTCTATTGGACTCTAAGCAACACGAAAATAAGATGTGGGAGTTGCAAAATCATTGATGGAGCTCACTCCTTCGTTTCTAATGATGAATAAGATGTAAAACTATGGGGTGATGAAGTTGTTAGCAACCAAACGAATCTAGACAAGAGAGCTTAAACGTCTAAAACACTAAAACATTCACCCTCTCTCTTCTGCTCAACCAAATGAAGTGTCGTTTAAGCCAATCAACTTGTGTTATCCTCTACTACCAGCCTAGGACAAAAATCGGATTCAAAACGGAGAAAATCAAAAGTTCTATGAGAAATTAAAAAATGACCCTCATTGTTTTACGTCTCAATCAACCTTCAAACAGTATTCTAGTACTTTCACAACCTTTCTGTGATACCATGTGAGAATTCAATATCTCATCCCACTTAGCTTGAATTACCTTAATAAAGTACACACATGGATGTTAGTCACCGTCAAGAGGTGCGAATGCTAATCCACAAACACACACACACACACACACACACACACACACAAACACACACACACACACATACACTCACACATACACACCACACACACACACACACACATAAAGCTTCCAAGAAGAGTCCTTTCACGACACATTACATCTGCTAGAGGATTAGACATTTTTTGCATGCCTAGCATTATGTCAATAGAGGAGAACTGAAAAATGAGGTTGACGACACCTAAGAAGGAGTGTGCCTTAAATGCCACACTCCATCATACTTATGAGAGAGGAGATCATGGGGGTGCGTGAGTGTGTGTGTGTGTGTGTGTGAGTGAGTGTGAGTGTGTGAGTGTGTGAGTGTGTGAGTGTATGAGTATGTGAGTTTCCAAGTGATTTCCCCTCATGGGGGGAACATGTAGACAACCGAGAGAAGAAATTCAAAGTCCCTTGGCAAGGGAAACCTGAACAATGTAGGCTGATTATAATTTTAGGCATGCAATAAGTTTGTAGAAGCACGGGGTCTAACATATATATTCTAACAATATTAACGTTCTTAAACACAACTTTAATGTTCGTTTAAGGGACTACATGTTTGATGTTGAATTTCCAACTTATTCAAACTCCTCAAATCTTTAGCAAGTGAAATCTAAGTAAGGATAACAACAAAGAATGCATATAATATTGTTACACTTATGTTGTATTTGAGGTACTCAATTACAAATATTAGTAGTGACAAGAGACCACACAATCTGTGTATATCTATTGATAAGGCTTTGCACATATTGTGCACAATCTGATGCTAAAACTAGAAATTGATGACATGTGGTCCAAAGGTAAATGCAAGATGTCCCATTAGAGTTGGGGAACTGTTTTCATAATGAGGAAATGGACTTTCCACCATTTTACTACTACTATAAGGAAAACATGGGGGAGTGCTGCTCATTTTGGATAACCATAAAATGAAGGCAATTAACAGGATATGCTTGATTGGTCTTTGATGTCTGACAAAATCAAATGCTAGAATAAGCCTTGCTCGATATGATGGTTAGACCTCCCTGAGTATGACCATTGGATGGACATTATTATGTGCCTTTCTCGTTGTATTTACAACATTCAGGTCAAACACACGTCACCTTGATAACGTGGACAAGACAATTCCCAATCCTACCATTGTGAGTGACACTTATGAACCTTCTCATACTATTGAGAGGCATGTCAAAAGTACATCATTTTAGATACATTCATATTTCAACACCTTTGGTGAGTTGTGCATATACGACTTATCCAACCAATTTCACTTAATGCAAGCTCCTCCATTATACTTGTATGTCCCATGTCAATGTATTTATGTTCCATGAAAAGTCATCACCATTTTCAGTGTAAATATACGACCATGACAAGTGAAGGTACAACTAAAACGAGAACCAATTTTGGATGTTATAACTATAACAAACTAGGTTTCGAAGCAATCAGATGTATTGGACACATAATGCTTCTTAATTTCACCCTTATTCTCTTATTTTATTAAGGCTATACTTTCTACTTCTCTACTTTAATTTGTGCTAAATAATTGACTATGATTTCTTTCGCCCGAGGGGACTCCAGCCCATTTTGTTTTCCTCGCAATATAACACAAACAAACCTTAAGCAGATATTTTGGTTTAGGGTGTCCCACCCCCGTTTAAATTTTCATATTTGCATTCACACTCAAGGTTCACGCAAACTCATGAGTATCGAGTACTACCCCCCTTTCTTTTTGGAGCCAAAACATGGTAGAAAGGGAAAAACAGAAATGTTCCTCAAGAGTCTTGAAATGTTTGTGTCTTCTTGCACGAGTTGTTGATGACAATTGCGTTCGACTAAGGGAGAGGGGAAAACCCCTCCAACAAGCTTCAAAATCCATAATGCGAACTCTTATGATAATTTTCGTGTACGAGCTAGAGACAACTTATTACAAGCAATGGTTATTGAAATTTATGAAACATAGATCGTGAGATGATTAATTTGTTATTGATGTTGTCCATGTTATCTTTTTTTATCTAAGAATACTCTCTTCTACTGATTTGCTTTCTTTGACCACCACGTTTTTCCACCTTATGAACACCATAAGGCTAAAGCATGGATAGATGAATTTTAATTGAGGTAGGTCATTTCTTGATTATAAGATCATAGAATGATCGACCTAAAAGAAAGTTATGGTAGGAAAATTTCTTATACAACAGCCAGACGATTAAAATAGGCAATACATGTATTGCATCATTTGATTATTTCCCTGATGATGATGAAAAACAAAAGCGTAATTACCACAAAAATGTTTTGCAACATTTTGAGCTACTTCATGTTTTTTTAAGTGCTAATTAGGACCCATTATTGACCATTACACCTATGGAAAAACGTCTTCTTTGGGAAGGAATTCCTATGGATTATTGACTTGAATGCACTAAGTGATTGTAACCCACTCTTTCCATAGATGCAATAGTTGGGGCTCTTTTACCTTTAGAGGAGAAGGGTATCACTTGTGTAATGCTATCAAGGTAACAATTCAATAGTAAATAAAAGTTATAAACGTTTTGTGTTAGGAAGGATTTTTTATTTTTAGTTGCTCTATCATGTGGTTAAGATTTTTATGTGTATAAAAGCACATTCCATTAATAATTTTTATGTTTTCTTCAAATATCTTACAAAATTATTATGGAATTAAATATAATTTTGTGTAAATTATTGCATGGAAGGATACCTGTATAGCTTGCTATTATTTTTCAAAGTATGATCTGATTTCCTATTTATGCAATTTTTTGAATATAACAACTACGTTGCATGTAAATAATCTGCAATGTGATTTTCTTAAGATGTGATATTTTTGTACATTTCTTTATTTTCATTTATTTATAATTTTTAGGGATTACATTTTTTCACTATGTTGGGAAGAGAAATTATCAAAACTCAAAATTTCGAATTTTTATGTGAGAAATATGAATATTAATTTTTCATCAACTTGATCTTGCAAATATGTTATGAGAAAAGCTGTTTTACATTGCAACCAACCACTTAAACATGTATGAGATATTCTGATTTGAAATTTTTATTCCCTTATCCCACGATTGTCTTTTTTTAGTTTGAGATATATTTATCTTTCTTTTTGTAGATTTGGAGTCAACAAGTGGGCCCTGACGTGAACTAAGATCTCAAGTGCTACATTTGAGAACTAGGTTTGGGTCATTGCGCAATGACGATTGGGCTTCATTGTTAAGAAAGACACATCAAGAGACTTTTCAATCATAAAAATGAAAGAAAAGACTGACTTTGAAGAGGAAGATGATAAAAATGATGTTTCAAGGAAGTAGTCAGATAGGCAAAAATATGGTTAAAAGTACCAACAATCTTGGTCCAATTTGTTACTCTCTTTTGATGGACCAATCTTCAAACCCAAGGGGCGCTTTTGTGTGAGGTGATAGTTAACAGTGACATTTCAGTCGTTCGTGTGTCGATTGGCCATTACTGTACATGGTAGCAGGTTTGATTAGACTTATTGAAATATATATTTGCATCCGCGATGGTTATTGGGAGACTAGACACTCCCTTTGTCATAAGGGAATTTCCAAAGGCTTGCTACCTTGGCACTCGGGAGGAGCCTGAACATAAATATAGCTCAGCAATCTCGAATAGTAAAGGGGAGATTGTCCTCAGTCTTTTCTGTTACTCTCTGAGAAAATACTCTGGCAAGTTGTTCGAATAGTCGCAGTCAAAGGTAAGATTGGTATGAAGAATCATCGACTTGTAGATTTGGTAGCTCTTGGCCGCGGCTGGATAGGCATGAAAAAACGTTTTATCGACCCTCTTCTTCACTTCGTGTTGAGTTTCGTTGAATGTCATGAAGGCAAGGAAATTCAACACTCAATGTGGAAATAATCGTGGGTTTGTTTTGATAGTGGTTACTATTATCGGCGACAAACTAGATTTTCCTACCCACGTCCGACGTGAAAAGCGACGAAAATTGGATGGTGACATCACGTCCAGGAGGAGGATAGATATAAACGTTTTTCATGCTCATCCAGCCGCGGCCCTTGGGATTTCGGGCGTGCTAGTTCTCCATTAATGAACAGTTTTCTACGACGGCGTTGCATTTTGGCGTTGAGCCAGTCGCGCCCTTGACGATGAAGTCTAGAATTCAACATTAGGATTCGGCCAGTGAGATTTCCGAGACGCTGGTTAAGACTGGGAACGAACCAATGAGGAGGCCCAATAAGGCACTAAAGAAACAGTGAAGACAAGAACGATGCCGCGTTCGTGAGGTCGAACAGGAGCGGTTCCTAGGGGATCGTTCGGTAAACTGTGAGATATTAACATCGCGATGTGCGATATACAGCAAGGCTGCAGCGATACACGAATGCGTTCAGTATCGCTGGTGACGTCACATTGGTCCGATTGGGGAAGTTTTTCAGAAGAAGATTGTGACATTCGCACGTATTTCCACAAACTTTCCAGGTGCCATGAAATATCGCAGTCAGATCGGTGATAAAGGTGCAAAGATCGCGCTGTAAGCGAGTACCAGCTTTCATAGGGGGTTCGCATTGCCAACGAGGAAGTTATTTTTCAAGGCTACTTCAATATGAAAATTCGATTCTGGTTGAGAGAATATCGTCGGTCTTCGGAGACCGTGCCCTTTGTCTTTCAAACATCTTCTCGGTCGGAGTTCTTTTCAATAAAGATCTCGACGGAAACCGTTGCGGACGAGGTTAAAACTTTTTTTCGTACGACGATTCTTTTTGTGTGCATTGAGCGTGAATCGGCAAAAACACGGTTTGGGCGTGATGCAGGTGATTTTCGCATCAGGAGAGGAATCCGAGTCGCAAAGCGTGAACATCGCATGTCGATTTGGGGGATGGTTCGTTAGTTTTGCGAAGGAAATCTGACCGGCAGCGGGCTTAGATTTCCTGGTCGGTGACTTTGTCCTGTTCTCCCTTCTTACCCCGAATATCGCTCGATACTAATATCGTGCATCGCGCCAGTTTTTACCGCACTATCCCTAGTTCAAGATCGGTCACCAGCGATGCCATGTTTTTCGGCGTCGCGCACCAAAAAACATGGCATCGCTCATGACTTCGCTACAGACAGCTTCGCAGCCTAGGTGCTTGCTTCGGCAGCGATTTCAGGTCAGCGACAGCTCACCTAAATGCAACTGCCACAGATCACTCGAGCGCACGATGGATCGAGCGAAGACTGGACTTGATCGCGCACTCACAAAGGAGAACGACAACGAGGTAAATGGCAAACATGTTCCGGAAAGTTGAAGGTCAGTCCCTCATTGCCCTAATCGGGGGGCTGAAAAACGCAACTACAAAATGCCGAACGTTTTCCCTGATACTCTTGAATTATTAGGGTAAGTTTTTTTAATCCGCCCCCCAAATTCCAATTGAAATTCCAAATCTGTATTATAGGTGAAAATTTGTACATTTATGAAGAAAAGCATGTTATGAGATAGTATTATGAAGAAAAGCAGTTTTAGGGTACGTTTTTCAACGTTTCGGAACATTTCCGGCATTTTTAGGATAAGTTTTTCAATCCGCCCCTCATCTCCAAATTGAAATTCCAAACCTGTAATAGAGGTGAAACTTTGTTCATTTATGAAGAAAAGCACGTTATGAGATACATTTATGAAGAAAAGCATTTTTAGGGTAAGTTTTTCAACGTTTTGGAACATTACCGGCATTTACCTCGTTGTCGTTCTCCTATGTGAGTGCGCGATCAAGTCCAGTCCTCGCTCGATCCATCGAGCGCTCGGGTGATCTGAGGCAGTTGCATTTAGGTGAACTGTCGTTGACCTGAAATCGCTGCCGAAGCAAGCACCTAGGCTGCGAAGTTGTCTGTAGCGAAGTCATGAGCAATGCCATGTTTTTTGGTGCGCGACGCCAGAAAACATGGCAGCACCGCTCCTGTTCGACCTCACGAACGCGGCATGGTTCTTGTCTTCACTGCTAAAGAAATGTATCGGACGAGGATAAAGTTTCCGGACAAATGATCTTGTGGTCATGCTCCCAATCGCGGTGAAACATCACTATACTTGTTCGACTGACTAAGACAAAGGCTCAAATTAGGAACGAATCATTTTCATTTATCGCGATTACGCCAAGATTGCTATCCGAAACTTGCGAGGGAGTGTCCGAGGTGCAATCCAGACCGTTCTCTTATCAAGTGGTTAGATACAAGTACATAGAAAGCACATCCTTTCTCATGCCGATCTGTCGGGAGTGATGGTGGTCGTCGATCCCCTTCACTCATAGAAAGTTGCGCGTATTTTCTCTGGGAAGCAGTTCAGATAGAAGAATGCAGTGCATCCCTGCAATCGTCCTAGTTGTTTGGCTGCATTTGCGTTGGCAGGATTACTGTCCGAAGTTTTTTTTTTATTGAGTTGCTCTGTGCGATGTTTTCCCGCCGTGCCCGTGACATCCTTTCTGGTCGATGGGAGGAAGTCATACGTTAGAAAGTTTGTGTCGGCTGAAGCTGACGGGGTTTTGTTTGAAGCTAGAGTGGGGCAGTTGTACCCTTTCCACTCAAGGGAGGGTATCAATCAGAAAAAAAGGCACAGTCCGCTACCCAACACCCTGCACAAAACGCCGACACCATAGTAGGGAGCACCTCTGTCCATCCCGCCTAGAGCGCACGAGCTCTCATTTCCGTCTGCTGTGGAGCAGGTGGAGGACAGATAGCATGAAAGCAACATGGTAAAAATGGCTGCAGGAACACCTAGCGTCTTGCCACAAGCGGAATGAACACGGTGGATTTTGCATCGAGTCCCTTGCGAGTGATCAGGTATGTGCTTGAGCCCACGAAAAAGTGAAGTCCTCATCCATGTCAGGTGTCCGCGGCCAAGTGTAGAAACACGTCTCCTAACTATGACGACTTGAACCGCCTCACCATTTGCAATGGGCTCACGCCTAAGTCAACGGAGACGTCGATAAGAACATTTACAAGAGATATCAAACTCCGCAAACGCAGAAAGAAACATGATCCAAAACAAGAAAGGTTTGACATGCAAACCTGACAGTTTGCAATGGAGTACTCGCCGCAAAGAACACCCTCGACAAGAACAACAGAACTATGGACTACAATTAAACGGTCATAATGGAACTCCATGAACCGTATCGGGCGGCATTCCAACTGAGGTCCACAGTGGCTCTCCGACAGATGATAAATACAAGCAGTTGAGCCAAACTCAGATCTAAATCTGAAACAACCATTTTCGAATACAAGCAGAAAAATAAATTGGAATCGGAACAGTATCAGATTAAAAAAATTGAACTTATTTCATGCATGAAAACGTATTCTACACGTATGAATCATCATGCACGGTTCGTATAGATTACATTTCTTTTTTTAGACATAAACAATAAGGATGGAGTCCATGAAATCAGTTTCGACAAAAAAAAATAAAGATTGAAAAGTGATTAAAAGTCTAGAGAATGAAATTAAAACTTTCAAATAAGAAGTAATTTATGCACAAATAAGAAACATTTTTCTTGAAATTTTCAAGATACAATTACTATCTCAAATTCTCAATTAACAAAATGATACATCATTTTAGCATACATTATTTTTATTCACTTATCCGCTTACTTATTGCTATAACTATTTATTGAAAAAATAGATGTTATCGGATTTCACCATAAATGAATTGTTGAATTCGGAGAATAAAGATACATTTCTTCATTATACAGTAACAATAATTATATTCTAATACTTCATAAGGAAAACAATGAACAAATAGAAAATAAAATAATTTCAATCATCCATAACATATTTAAATAGAACTTAAACTTTTTATTTATTCATGAAAATTCACTCATAAGTATATTTATATTTGCATCTATATATTTATCTAGTTCTACATCTATATCTAAATCTAAATATATATCTATATCCATATGTATATATATCTATATCTGTATCTATATCTATATCTATATCTGTATCTGTATCTATATCTATATCTATATCTATATCTATATCTATATCTATATCTATATCTATATCTATATCTATATCTATATCTAT